>ML807213.1:226006-250844 GCA_009831015.1 Picea engelmannii
TTGGATTAAATCCCCATTGTGGATTAATCATGTCATTATTATTATTATTGTTATTGGATTAATCCCCATTGAGAATTAATCATGTCGATAATTGTATAAGGACCAAATCCCCTTTTGCGGATTGGTCATCGGACAATTACAAAGTACAGAATAAGACGTCGGCCCCAACAGTTATAATGGAAGATCTAGAATTAATCAAAGGTGGGTTTACCCACCCAAAGTGAGAGGTCGGCCCTGCCAGATTGTGACCTTTCACATGTTCCAGGTTGATATAAATAAGAGGCTAGTGCCTCACTTCCAACACACAACTCACTTGCTGATTATCTTATGAGGCAAGCTGCAATTAGAAGTTGGAGAGAGGAGAAGAAGAGTGGCACATCTCTTGTGAGGACTTTCTGTATTGGTTTGAGTTATCTCTTGAACATTGTATAAGCCATTTATGATAAGGAAGTTTTTGCTGGGTTTTCTTCCCCTAGAGGGTTTCCTAGGATAAATGTTGTGTCTCTTGTGAATGTGTATTTCTCAATGATCTTGTTCTTATTATGCTCTTATCTATTGAAATGCAAAGAACTATAATAATAGCATAAACATTAACATCCTCAACAAAATTTTGTGGGTCAAATCAGGAAACTTCCGGATGGGTACTCTACCCATCCTCTCATTGACTCTCAAGGAAGACTTCCCAACTACCAACTTGACTGGTAAATAAATTATCTGGAACAGAGGAAAATTCTAGGTCTGAGCATTTTTAAATCAAGCAAAGTACTTCCTGGCATGGTTCATATCAACCAGTAATGGTTCCCCTTCACTATTCCCTCTCATGAAAACATAATATGCATAGGAAACACCTTCAACAATTATTCAATGATTTTCATTTTATTTAATAACATAAATATTCACATTACCTTCTTTAGAAAAGGTTTATCATTTCCCAAAATCTACACATAACATATATGTCCATAGTATTTTAACAATAATATAATTATATTTACAAGCTGGGGGAAACATGGGTATTACAGTACCATTCCATTCAGTGTTGAGTATATGCCAGTATTGAAACTAAGAAGTGAATTTATGCTTTTTTCATTTATTCTCTTATCCATGTTTTGAAGTTGTTTATGAAAACCTATGGAGAATTCAATGGTAAGAATTTGTTTACTACTTACTATAACAATAGTCCCTTCCTCACCATATTGATGGTGTATGGTCTATAACTTGTTTCAATATTTCTTTGGCATGATTATCAATACTATATATCATCTTTTGCTTGTTAAGTTACCTCTTTATATACAAACAATTCCCATAGGGTATCCTCCAGCATAATTCCTTTTGGAGTAGAGTATGAAGTGTTTAGAGCAAAACATTTATTTCCTTGTGACATAAGAAATGTCATGTTCTTTATTTCCATATCGTATTTTTATTTATGCAAATTAATCGGTATTATATTTGCATTTTGTATTACATCCTTGTATATTTTATGATTTGGCATCTCATTTATCACATTGTCAATATTTTGTTCAAAGGACTTGGTCGAAGTGGATCAATCCCCATCTATAGAGTGAGAGAAATCATGTACATCTGTGACCTTTAATTTGTACTTGCATTCTTCCTTTATAGTGAGAGTATTTTGAAATTTTAATTATGGGCAAGATTGAATTGGCCTGAAGAAGCATATTCTAGAAATCATCGAAATAATGAGGGAATTGCATTTTATTTTTATTTTGTTGATTTGGGTTGTTACATATGGTATCAAAGTGATCTTACAACACTCGAGGTTGTATGGGCTCGAAATTTGAAATTTTTTTAGATGTCTAAAAAAATAACATGTTGGTTTGTTATCTAACATGGTTTTTCAAAGAGAAAGAAGAAGACAAGGTACACACATCATGGACGATGGACCACACATCCCAGACACTGAAACACATGAGAGGGGAGAGACTCCTCTAGACATGATATAAACTATCAGAAGTCTTGTTAATAATCAAATAACAATATAGCATAGAAAAACCTCAGAATAAGTACTCAACGCCTTAAACAAGAGAGAAATTCAGATAATAAGCCTCTTCGAGGGGGAAACCTCCTTATGCACCACATAAATGTCCAAATACAAGATGATTCCAAATGAAAATGTCTCCTTGGTATATATAGGAGACTAGGAGGTACAATTACAACTAGTAGACCCAAGCCGACATAAATAAAATAATATTACTAATGTAATATGCCCCAATTAAGGGGTAATTTTCCACTATTTAGGGCTTAGCATGCCCCTCCCCTTGAGACAAGTGTTGTCTGCAATGCTTGAGTAATTCTGGATTCTTCTGTATAAAAGACTCATCTTCCCAAGTGGAATCTTCAGCAGGTAGTTTCCTCCACTTAATGAGATACTCTGAAATGGATCTATTCCTCAGTTGACAAATTCTTGTGTCAATGATGGCTTCAGTCTCCAATATGATTTTTCCTTCCTTGTCAAGTTCTGGAAATATAGTTTGAACTGGGATCTTGTCACCTATAACCTTCTTTAAGCATGAAACATGGAAAACTGGGTGTACTCGTGAGGATGCGGAAAACTCCAATTTGTATTCCATAGTACCAATATTTTGAAACACCTTATAAGGGCCATAGTACTTTGGTGATAATTTATTATCCTTCTTGGCGTGATTGAGGGACATCTGTTTGTATGGTTGTAGTCTTAAAATCACCCAATCCCCTACTTCAAAACTTCTTTCACTACGATGTTGATCCACTTGTTGTTTCATGCGATTTAGTGGCATGGTCAGGTTGTCCTTTAAGATTTGAAGAACTTGTTGTTGATACTCGATGTGATCTTCCACTTCTTGAACCCAAAAAAGTAAATAATTCTTTCCAAAAATGTCCAATGAAGATAGGATCTCTGTCCCTTACAATAATATTTGGGATTCCATGTAGTTTTTGAACTGTCTCCATGAATGCGGTGGCAACTGTAATGGCTTTGAAGGGATGAGAGAGTACAAAAAAGTGTGCGTACTTGGTCAGTCTATCAACAATCACCAATATGACACTCTTTTCATCAGAATTCGGTAACCCTGTGATGAAATCCATGGAAACCTCCTCCCAGCGTTGACTTGAGATGGATAATGGTTGTAAAAGACTTGGGGTCTTAATTTTTTCCACCTTATTTTGTTGGCAAACCAAAAATTCTGCTACAAACATTTGAACATCAGTTTTAAGGCCATCCCAAAAAAAATCATTCTTGACCCTATGGTAGGTTTTCAAACATTTCGTGTTCCCTCCTACCGGAGAGGTGTGCAATTTCAATAGTAATTTTTGTTTGAGTTGGGAGTTATTACATAAATATAAGCAATATTTATACCATAGTGAATCATTTTTCCATGTAAATGTATCTGATGCACTAGAATCCTGCTGCAACCTTTGAATGAGAGCCCACACATTTATTTCATTCTTCCATTCATCCCTTGCTTCCATTATCCAATCGGGTTGGATGATCGAGATAACACAGATAAAGGCCTCAACATCTTCATCCTTTCTTGAGAGTGCATCTGCCACAACATTTTTCTTCCCTTTTTTATAGATGATTTCAAAATCATAACCCAATATCTTGGTCACCCATTTTTGTTGTTCTTCTAAATATATTCTTTGTTCCAAGAAGTATTTAAGACTATCATGATCTGTTTTGACCCTGAAGTGCCCACCTATTAGGTAAGTGCATCATTTCTTCAATGCATGTAGTATTTCCATCATTTCCTTATCATAAATGGGTTTGTGTAAGTCCTTTTGTTGGTTGTGGAGCCTGATTATCTTTCTGATTCAGAGGTCCTTGCTTTCAGCCATGTTTATACCCCATGAAGTATTTACACCCCAGAAGTATGTACACTCTTCCACGCGGGGGAGTGCAGAGGGGGGGTACCCCCTTTGCGGGATCCGAGGGGGCTATCCCCCCGGCTGGGGGGTCTGGGGGCAAGCGGGGGTTCGGGGGCGAAGCCCCCGAAGAAAAAATTGCCTTGTAAAAGTATATTGTAATTTCATTGTAAATCTGGACCGTTCATTATAAGGTAGCAGATCTAACGGTAGAGATTATGTTAGGGTTTTTTTCCCTAGAAGGCAACCCTCTTTTATGAGGGAAATGTATTGCGGCTATGGTTGATGGTGAATATTGTATTCTGAGAGAGGAGACTGTGAGAGAAATAAGAGGAAGTTACAATGGGTTTTGTTGTAGGTTGTATCCCTTCATTTGCTGGATAATAATAAAGGAAGGACCTGGCAATTTCTCTGGTGGGCGTAGCCCACACTGGGTGAACCACGTAAATCTGTGTCTCTCTTGTATTGTGTGTCTTCTGTGTTTTGTTTCTGCATTTTTTTTATTTTATTGCTCTGCGGTCCTATTTTTCTAACACCTTTCCCTTGAGTGGCCGACTTTCAAAATCCAGGGGCCTTCCTTCTTACATTAGGACAACACCAATGCCATTTCCCGAGGCATCACATTCCACAATAAAGGTTTTTGTGAAGTCTGGTGTGGTCAAGATGGGAGATTTTCACATCACATCTTTAATTTGTTCAAAAGCTTTAGTTTCCTCTAGAGTCCATGAAAATGCATCCTTCTTAGTTAGTGTTGTTAAAGGTGTTGTTATTCTCCCATATTTCGGAAAAAACTTGTGATAGTAACCTGTCAAACCCAAAAATCCTCTAAGATTCTTCAATGTTTTGGGAACCAACTAGTTCATCGTGTCCTTAATCTTGTTAGGGTCTACCTTGACACCTTCATGAGATACAATATGGCCCAAATACTCTACCTCCTTCACCCCAAAGAAAAATTTGGATGGTTTGACATATAATTGCTTCTCCTTTAGTAGTTGTAGCACCTTGTCAACATGTCGCACATGATCCTCCCAAGACTTGCTATAGATTAGTATATCATCAAAAAATACTAACACAAATTTTCAAAGGAAGGGCTTGAAAATGGAATTCATCAACCCTTGGAATGTGGAAGGTGCATTTGTAAGGCCAAAATACATGACCAAAAATTCATAATGGCCTTCATGAGTTTGGAATTTTGTTTTTGGGATATCTTCTTCCTTCATTCTAATCTGATGATACCTTGAAAGAAGATCCAAATTTGTGAAATAGATTGCTCCATGTAGTTCATCTAACAATTCATCAACGACATGAATGGGAAACTTATCTATAATAGTGATCTTGTTGAGCTCTCTATAATCTGGACACATACACCATGAGCCATCTTTCTTGAATACCATTACCATCGGTGCAGAGTAAGAACCTTGTCTAGGTCTACTAATGCCAACCTCTAACATTTATTCAACCATGCGCTCAATTTCACTCTTATGGGCATAAGGGTATATGTACGGCCTGATGTTAGGAGGAACACTCCCAGGAATTAGGTGAATATCATGATCAGGATTTTGAGTGGGTGGAAGACCTTTAGGAATATCTTCAAATACTTTGGAATGCTTATCAATGATCCCTTGGAGATATAGGGGAATAGATGGTTTAGATGTTTGAACATCTAGTGAGCATAGTTGTGAAATTACACCTTGATGCCCCTTTTTCAATAATTTTTTCATGCCATTAGAGCTTATCACCTTACTAGGTTTCCCTATGATACCTCTTAACTCAATTCTTTTCCTTCCAATGAAAATTTCATGAAAAGTTCTTGAAAATTAAAATCCATTGTTCCTAATGATTGTAACCATTGGATTCCTAGTACGATATCAACACCACCCATGGGTATATAAAGCATTGGAATATTCATTACATATTCCCCCATAGTAAGATTGATCTTATTGCATTTTCCCGAGCAATTGATAGTTCCTCCATCTGCAATCAATACTTGAAATTCTGGTGCTGGATATACAAAGCAATTGAGAGCTTTGGCTAATTTATAGTGAATGAAATTATGAGTACTACCAGAGTCAACTAGGACTATTTCCTTTTTTGTTTTGATATATCCTTTGATCTTGAGGGTTTGAGGAGTGCTAATTCCAACCAATGAATTACACGATATCGTGGGAGTCAACTCTTCAGAATAAATTGCGTCTACGTTTTCATCTTGAGATGGTTCTTGTTCGTCTTCCTCTTCACAATCTATGTAGAATAATTTCTTCTCACCACACTTATGTCCCTTATTGTACTTGTTGTCACAATTAAAGCATAAACCTTTTTCTTTTCTTTCCTCCAATTGTTGAGGTGTCAACCTTGTAGGTTGAGGTGTTTTATAAGAAGGAACACCATTCGCTCGATAGATGTTAGGAGTGGTCCTTCTAGTAGCCATAGCCATATTTTTACTTTCAAGATTTCTTTCCACCCTACATGCATTCTCCAATGAATTGGGTTCCCAAAGGTGAAACTCATGTTGAATGTTATCCCTTAAAGTTCCTATGAATATATCAATCAAGTGCTCATCTGGAATAACATTTACCTTTATATTCAATCTTTGGAAGTTCTCAATGTGCTCTATAACTGAACCCGTTTGCTTGAGATTTATCAATTGTCTAAAGAAGGTATTTATCCTTGTATCCTCATAGTGTGCTATCATTTCTTCCGTGAAAATTGTCCAAGTGATGAGTGATTTGCGAGAACAAAGCCATCTATTCCACACAAATTGATTGGTTTCTAAATATAAAGAAGCAATCCATACCTTTTGTGTATGTGGCACATTATGTAGATCAAAGAATTGCTCCATATGAAGTATCCATGTGATTGGGTCCTTGCCATCAAACTTCCTCATATTGATATTAGGAAAGTGGTTGGTCTTAAGCCCAAAGTTAGAGTTTCTCCATTCTTGATTCATCTTCCTTGTGTCCTCATCATGAATTTCATGGGATACATTTTCACTTTCAGGTGTCCTCTCTATTAGGAAATTTTTCAATCCTTCCATGATCTCCGTTTTTAAATTATCCATCTTCATATCCATTATTGCCTCCAACTTAGCTCCTATTGAATTCATCATCCCTTGTAGTTCATCTTTTGTTATTGCCTTCTTTTGTAAATCATTTATGTCCCTACGAATTTATTCACCTTCATCAAGAGTCCAAGTAGGACTGTCTGGAGGCTTATTTGGTGTAGAAGTTCCCTTTTTTGGTGGCATGTTGGCCAAGTATCACTTAAACCTTGATTTTGAGGTGGTTCTGCTAGAAAATCTTTCTTTTATTATATCTCCAAAATTTCGGCCCTTCTGGGTATGATTTTTTTTTTTGTAGTTCTATGATATTTCTTCTCTGCAATGCCACAGGTATGATCAAAATTGGATGCGCCAAGTGGAATTTATGGTAACTTCCCCACAACTTGTTGTTTTTTGGCCTTTATAGGAGATCTCACTTGTATAGAGTGCCCCACACAAAATAATTGATATAAAATTCTGAAAATTGTACCAGAAATACTACAGGCCGTCCACTATCCAATGCAACTGGTCTCACTCAATTGGGATACTTCAGGAAGAATTTATGATTTTTTTACCCGGAACACCTTCTTGATACTAGTCAATAGGACTAGTCAGATACCCTATATTCCACAGGGTGTATATACAAATGTAAGATGAACCAGAAGATGACATTTTTATCACAGATACCTTAATAAATTTTGTGAATATCCTCTGGATTTTAGAGTCTGAAACGTTACATAAAAAATTTCATAGCGAAAATTTCACGATGACTAAATTCAGGATAATTCCAAAACCCTATCTTACAAAGGTTGCATCTCTGAAAGTATAAGGCCTTAGGAATTGAAATTTTAACCCAACATACCTTGATCCGTCTCATAAATATATTCCAAGGGTTTCCTTATGAAATGTCGTAGAAAAACAATTATAGCAAAAATTCCAAGGTGTCTCAGATGTAGCAGAAAAACCCCAACACCTTGAGATTTGATCCCAAATGTTAAGAACCTAATAGCAATATAGCATAGAAAAACCTCAGAATAAGTACTCAACACCTTAAAAAAGAGAGAAATTCAAATAATAAGCCTCTTCGAGGGGGAAAATTCCTTATGCACCACATAAATGTCCAAATACAAGATGATTCCAAATGAAAATGTATCCTTGGTATATATACGAGACTAGGATGTACAATTACAACTAATGGACCCAAGCTGACATAAATAAAATAACATTACTAATGTAATATGCCCCAATTAAGGGTCAATGTGCCACTATTTAGGGCTTAACAAGTCTAAAAACAGATAATGAGAAAATTATCAAAGCCCAAGAAGAACAAAGGGAATTGAATGTCATTATGTTACAAATCTTGATTGAGATTCAGAAGAAACATGCAACATGGAAAGATACCAAGTAACGCAGATAAAATTCCTTCAAGAAATAGGTCTCGTAGCTTAAAAAATCATACCTGTAGTGATGATATTGATACAATAGTTGAGTCTAATACAACTACTTCTGATGGATCCATCAATAATGGGTCCAAACCTTCTTCTAGGAACAACAAGAAGAAGAAGACAAATTCCAAAGACTACTTACAAGGGGGTTTCGAAAAATAAAACCACCTACCTTTAATGGTGAGGTACTCAAGATAAAACCACCTCCATCGGAGCCACTGATTATAGATAGAACCTCCAACTCCAATGCTCATGCAGGTCCAAAGAAGAAAAATGGGATTCTTCTTGACTAGATATGTAGAGAAAGGAAAGGCTGGAAAAAAGGGTATCCAAGTCTGAGGAAATGAATCAACAACAAGGGAATACAGTCTTGTATATGGGGAAACAAAATGCCATCATTATGTTGCTTCAAACATTATTTATCTTCTCCTCTATCCTTAGGCTCATTTTATACCCTCTCCAAGTGGTTGCAGTGGTTACAAACAATTTTGTATGGGCAATAGGGGGTGAGAAACTGGGTGATTCCCTCCCCAAAATATGAAAAATACTATTTTTTTGAGAAAAATTAAGGTGTACATTCCCTACAGTGGAGTAACACATGTATGTACATGCCTTTCATTGTTGGTAGGGTGCGTATATGTCAAAATGTTATGTTTTTTTATGAGTCCATAGGAGGAAAAGAGGGATTAAGGTCTGCAAGTGGTAAAGGGAAATGCCAATCATGTCATCAATGCATATGTGGTGGAAATTGATGCTATAATATATTCCCCCTAATGTGTGGTTAGAAGAGAAATTGATGGCCAAAATACATTATAAATTCAGGAGGTGAGGATGCAGTGAGCCTAGGTGAAAATTGCCAAAATATGGTCCAAGAACATAACCTACAACAGATAACAAGTACTCTCTTCCTGAGATGAGAATGCCTATGCTTAAGAGTGACAAAAGCATGGATGTCAAATAAAGTACACTACGAGCCCATGAAATATGTATATATAGAAGTAGTGATCATGGCCATGAAAATGAATACACAATGAATCCATGTCAAACGAGATCATAGCCACAAAAGAGATATAAATTGGATCTATGTCTTAGAATCAAAGGAGGATATCTAGAAAAGAGATCTGAACAAACTGATCTCCCACAAGTACCAATTTTCGAGTAACGAAGTGGTACTATTCAATGCAACTCAGACAACAACATAAAATATGCGATGCTACTATAGACACGAGGTATTCAAATCAATTTGTCGATGGTATGAGTCTACATTATGCGAATAGATGTGATACATTCGAACACTGTGAGACATTGTTTGATTGTTGTTCATTGAAACAAATGAGAGACAACCCATCAATAATGATAATGGGTGTGAAGGTACCTAGTACATTCTAGAAAGTGTGAATAAATGAGCTGGTGTCAAACACTTGTAGAATCTATCAATTATGGTACATTGTTGTATTCCCACTGTCAATAGAAAGGGAACATGCCATTGATGACTGCAAACCCCAAGGTACTAATAAAAACTCTAGATCCTTATCCTAGAGAAAGAAGTGTCGAAGTCAATCGAAAGAGATTTGTTGGAAGGAGGGAATTAAAGCATCCCTCATCATCCAACATGAGGAACAATAGAAGGCCAAATATTCGAAATAAAATGGATGAAAGATTTAAAAGGACCTGTTATCACACAAATTGTAGGTTGGGAAAATTCTAACCCAAGCCACAAGATGACGAGAACTATGGGAGAGTCTACCCATTGTCACCTTGTTCGACAAAATAAGTATTCCAACAGAGGAAAAACACCTTTAGTAACCACTCACACAACCATATCAAAGATTAACACACCAATGTTTTGACGTGGTAAAACCCCTACTAGGAAACATCCATGGCCCCAGCCAACGTAGCCACTTGCAGTAGTTTATTAATGCAAAAGAAAAAGATTACAGAGAGATTTTACAAGAGAGTTTCTCACAATCAATCTTAGACAAATGAACCTCCATGCTCTTTAAAGAGAGATTATGGACCAATCGGGTGTTAAGCCATGGATCAATGGCCGTTAATATCGAGGAGAATATGAACCATCGGATCACTCTATGTCGGGAACATATGGTGATCGTCGGATTTCCTAACTACGAATGCATAATAATGCATACTAAAGAAACACATTGAGAAACACACTTTTACCTAATGACACATTAGACCAAGTAGATATTAACTAAATCCTAAGTGTCTAAATATCCTAACATCCCCCCTTAAGAACAACTTGGGATAGGATTGAAGGATTTACAATAGTGACACAATAGGATAAGGAAGAATGCATTAGAGCCTATTCCCCCTTAATGAAAACTTCCTGAACTCCTAACATAGATCAAAGTTTGGAAAAATTTTCTTCTATAAGATACTTTGTGAAAATGTCTACAACTTGATCTTCTGTAGGACAAAAGAGCACTTCAATAACTTGATCATGAATGACCTTTTTGATGAAGTGCATGTGTAGCTTGATCTGTTTGTTGCGCTGATGTTGAATTGGGTATTTGGCGAGCTTGATGGCACTCTGATTGTCACACCAAAGGTTGGTCGGATGCTGCTGCTGGAATCCAAACTCTGAAAGAATCTGTCGAAGCCATAAGGCATCCTGACTTTCATTTATCACTGCTTGGTACTCTACTTCTACTGAAGAAAGTGCAATAGCATGTTGTTTCTTATAGGCCCAAGTGATAGGTCTTGAACCAAGGTTGAAAACATAACCTGCAGTAGACTTCTGATCACCAGGGTCGTCGACCCAATATGAATTAGTGAAACCAACCAATAAAGGTGCCCCCCTTGAACTGTAATGTATCCCGAGATGAATTGTACCACGGACATAGAGAAGTATCCTTTTAGATGCTTTCCAATGGATTTCATGGGGTGTTTGCATATACCAGGAAACAAGACCAACATCAAAGGAAAGATCAGGATGGGTATGAGTCAAGTATAATATGATACCAACTAACTGACGGTACAAGGTGGCATCAACTTCGGGAGAAGTACAGGTGGCAGTAAGCTTGAATCCAAACTGAAAGGGAGAAGGGACTAGTTTACAATCTCCCATATAGAGGAAGGTGAGCAGGTGAAGGTGGATTTTCATCCTCATTGTCATCATCTGAAGGAGAAACTAGAATAGGAATAGAAGAAGGCACAAACGCTAAACATGTATCACAGGCCGAAGATGGCACAATTTTCGAATTAGGCTCATCGACCAAGAGATTTTCATCAAATTTAACATCTCTTCTAACAATAATTTCATTACAATGTGGTTGAAGAAGTCTATAAGATTTGACATCTTCAGAATAACCAACAAATATACACTTCTCAATTTTAGGCTGTAATGATTTCCTTTTCTCATCACGAATGTGAGGCCATGCTATACTGCCAAATGCATGGAAGTGACTTACATCTGGTTTAATTTTAGTCCAAGATTCTTCTAGTGTTATATTTTTAAGAGCCTTTGTGCGAGTGTGGTTTACTATGTAGTTTGCACAGTTGATTTCTTCCACCCAATACTTTAGAATTAATCCCTTATATTTGGGCTTGAGACTCTACGACTCTAGCAATAGTATGGAAAATGGGATAGGGTTCTCCATGGGGCCTTGAGATGTCACAATCTTCCATATAAGCATTGCCAGGAATTATCCATGGAAAAATCATATATGAACCCATGTAGATACCACCGAGAGTAAGTAACCAAGCAGAATCTCTTAGCCTAGCTCTGGATTCACCTGGCTTTAGTAGTGGATCTCCACCAAAGAGAGAATCAACTAGTCCAAACTAATATGGCACTACTCTTTGGGTTTCAACCAACGTCTCCATGTGAGTATCATATGTGAGTGGATATACAAGTCCAAGTGAAACATATTTATGGCGGTTTTGTATGTGAAAACATCCCTCTCATAGCTTCAGGAGAGTCCCTCCGGGTCATCTAGAGAAGCCATATAGACAAGCCCATTCACTATAGGAGCTAGTAGTTCTTTTCTCTAAGGCCAGTTGCACAAAACTAGGGACTTGCATATTCTTCATCAGAAAGTTCAAACCACCAAGTTGAACGTATCTATGCAACATCTAGGTATATGATGAACACGTCTATATGGTGATATAATATGTGAAAACCATAATAACTACTTGGGGTGGAGAATAAAGACTAGATTGGTTCTTAGCAAGGACGTAGAGATGGTGACATCATATATGAATGAACACGTAATGCATGTGAGCTTGTGTAATTGGATGACAAGCAACAAGAGGAGGTGAGATTTGTATTCTTCCGAATCATATAATTTTCCTTTGCCATCCCAAAATGGTGGGAGGCATTTAATGAACAATTATTCAAAGAGATCCTTGAATTCTTGCACGCTTTGCTCCATTTGTGTGGCCTTGGTTTGGACTGATTTTAGCAGGTTATGTTTGGCAATAACCCTCTTGGCCCAGATGATCAATGTAGTTCTATCTTTGACCCCAATGGTATGAAGTTCTACAATAGGGATGGAGTTGAGCAGGTTTATGTCATTTTGGGCCCACTCTGATGGTTTCTTTGCTAAGGTCTCATTCACAACAATGCACCTGCTTCTCACTGTGATGGCCATGTTATCTTTATCATTGATGAAGTTTAAATACAGTCTGAACTTGGCATCTTCAACAACTATAGAATCCCAACTGATTTGTTTGTCTCCCTACAACAATCCTTTTCCTCTTAATCTTATTTTAAGCTTGTCCATACTCTCCTACGACATCCGGATTCTCTTTCGTGTCCAGGCTTGGATTATTAACTATCCCTTAACAAAAAATAGTTTCCTACTGATTGGTATTGATTGTTGTTGGTATTCCCCCATTTCTGTTAGTATTCACCTTTGCGACTGCCACTCCGTGACTCAACTCCCTGGCTCTTAGTTTGGCCATGGCCTTTTTTTATCCTTGTTGATTGGCCAGATGGGAAACATGGATTGTCACATCAGGGAGGGAGGCGATACAAATAAATAGAAAGAAATCTGGAACTCCATCTAGATATGCAGTTGTTGTTGTAACCTTGTATCATGCTTTTGAATCTGGAAAATAAAGGACAAATTGGATATTAATATTCTTATACCTAAACGTGAAATTCAAAAAACTTTGCTATGTCTGTAGAAAAGTTTTCTTTGTACAATGAGATTATTAATTACTCTTTGGCTTTATTCGGGACATTTACCGTTGAGTAATTTGTATGAATCATTCACCTGTATCTATTGCTTACATGTTAACAATACTTATATTGAATACATAAGATAGAATCCCCATATAGTGTTTCCATAATTAGTATCACCTACTTTCACTAGTTATGATGGATTCACTTGCAATACTAGTTACAACTAAGATAGCAGTGTTCTAGTAGTAATACCATTTCTCTATCTATATTCAAGAAGAGTTATACTAATAAGGCACAATAGATACTAGTAAGAAATATGTATATAAGGCTTAAACATAGCATCATAGTTGTACCTTATATGTAACTAATCACCTTAAGAAATGGGAATTGAACCCCTCCTATAAGAGCTTATGTATAGAGAAGGTACCCTATGTTCTGCATATAATCCAACATCATATCTTATGTAAACATAACTAGTAATCATGATTGCATGTTTCCATACTAGTTATCTATTTGTTATATGTGGTATAGCTATTGGTCAGCTTATTCAATGTATTTACATCTGAGTTATAGAGATAGTGTAATCAATAATCAATCACATATCAACTTTCATAAGGTGTAACCATAACAATAGAATAACATTAGTTTGTACAATGGGATCAATAGTATTGTTTAAACACATGATCTTGCTATAAACTAGCCTGTTAGCTTACCAAGTGAAACATGTCATATATATAGTATGTAATATCCCTAATCTATCACATTAAACAAGTGTAAACCCTATTAAATACGATCAAGTGATTTCCGGTAGCTCAATTAGCCATTTCTTTTAATGTGTGGTTCTTTCTCTCAGCAACACCATTTTGTTGTGGTGTATATGGAACAATGTGTTGCATTTGGATGCCCTGTGTAGTGTAGTAACTTTCCTCGATTATATGTTCTTAACTTTTGGATTTGATGTCCAGATTGCTTTTCTACAAGGACCTTGTAGGCCAAAAACTTGTCAAAAACTTTTCTCTTAAGTTTTAAGAAGTAAACCCAAGTACCTATGGAAAAGTAATCAATCAAAGTTAAGAAATACTTGCACCCAGAAAAAGAAGGAGAAGAAATTGGACCACACAAAACACTGTGAACAAGCTACAAAGGGCCCGAGGCATGCCAAGAGACACGTGTTGGAGTTTTTGTCATTGATGTCAACCCTAGTCATTGGTTTTGGACCACACAATTGATGAAGGTATTTGGACATGAAGGACAATGCACATGTAGATACGAAACCCATGGATGGATAGTATACATCATGTTGTTTCCAGTGGTATGTGGCACGTCACGTGGATCCTCATGGTTGAGGAGAAATGAATTTTTGAAGATGACAAAGTGAATTGAAGAAGGAAGTACATGTAGGCCTTGAAGATAATTAAAGAAAATAATTACAAAATAAGAAAGTGTCAGGTCGGCCCTAATGTTAAAAGGAAGTGACATAAATGGTATAAATAAATATCATTATACATTCATTTTATACACAAGTCAAATTTCAGAGGAAATCAGAAGTAAAGAAGGCTAGATTTCAAGGGAGGATGAATTCTTTTGGTGATGTGTTCTAAGGTATGTTATTTTCAGGTCATCTTACCATTTTCTCTATAACATTTTTTCTATAACTATTCAAATGGTGAAATTTCTATGGTATTGAGAAGACATATCAAGGTACATGTGGTAAAAGTTTTAGCTCTTGATTCACTATAATTACGGAGATACACTATGTGGAAGATAGGGTTTTTGACCAGTCCTGAAGCTAGTCAATAAACAAGTGCTCTGGGTAAAATAGTCAAAGATCTCCAAACAAAAAGACATGACTAGGATACAATGACAGTTTGAAGACAACAAAACAAGAGAAGGAAGTTGAAAATGATGAAACAACCACTCCATAACAAATTGAACAACAAGATAAAAGACTAGAATTCAGAAGGAATGAGACTTCAAGAAGATCCTCTCCCATCAGGTATGAAATAAATCATTATGAATGAAACTACATAATAATAGATCATGAACCTAGATGGACAACACCATAAAGAAGATCACTTATGCCCAGGTATCAAAATTTCTTTCTTGGACATTGTTATACTTGTGGAAATTTTGGACACAAGGCAATCAATTGTAGAATCAATGAAAGGAATAACTATACAAGCTACATGAATGGTGAAAATAGTAGATATGGAAATGTTCGTAGACCTGTCAACATAAATTATAATCCATTTGACCCATTAATGGATAAAAATATTGTATGTTACAAGTGCAATAATCTTGGTCACAAAGCACGAGATTGCAGAGAGATGAAGGAAGATAATCATATGCCAAATGTCTGCATACCAAATACAACATGGAAAAGGAAAGAAATTCCACACAATGAAAATTGTCGAATAGCATTGGTCGCTAAATAATGAAAAGAAGAAGATGAATGGTTCATAGACAGTGGGTGCTCATCTCATATGACCGAAGATCAAAGAAAATTTGCCAGCTTGAAGAAAAAGGGTGGAAATGTTGCATTTGGAGATGAATCATCTATCAAAATACTTGGAAAAGGAACTGTAAAACTTAGAAGTGAAAATGTAAAAGTAGAAAAAGTATTATTGGTTGAATATCTGAGCATAATCTCCTCAGTGTTAGCAAAATATGTGATCAAGGATACACTCTTACGTTTGACTCCCGAAAATGTAAAATCAGATAAAATAACTCATGAAGATTGGTTGCAACTACAACAAGAAGACCGAACAACATATACATCCTATACATGAAGAAGAGAGAGAAGAAAAAATCCACACAAAAGGATTCCAAGGAAGAAAAAGTCCCAAATACCAAAAATAAGGATGAAGTATTATTGAGTGCCACATGTTCAGGGGGTGCAGCCCCAAAGAAGAAGGTTACCTTTTGCCATTAAACTTAGGGGGAGAAACCCTACCCTTTTCCATTGATGTAAAAGGGGGAGAGAAATTGGGATCATGATGATAGGGGGATCATGATCGTTTCCATCAATGACAAAGGGGGATATTGTTGGAAGATTGGTTGTTGTCATTGATGTCAACCCTAGTCATTGGTTTTGGACCGCAAGATTGATGAAGGTATTTGGACATGAAGGAAAATGCACATGCATATACAACACCCATGGATGGATAGTATACATCATGTTGTTTCCAGTGGTATGTGACACATCACGTGGATCCTCATGGTTGAGGAGAAATGAATTTTTGAATATGACAAAGTGAATTGAAGAAGGAAGTACATGTAGGCCCCAAAGATAATTAAAGAAAATAATTACAAAATAAGAAAGCGTCAGGTTGGCCCTAATGTTAAAAGGAAGTGACATAAATGGTATAAATAAATATTATTATACATCCATTTTATACAAAAGTCGAATTTAAGAGGAAATCAGAAGTAAGGAAGGCTGGATTTCAAGGGAGGATGAAGTCTTTTGGTGATGCGTTCTAAGGTATGTTATTTTCAGGTCATCTTACCATTTTCGCTATAACTGTTTTTCTAGAACAATTCAGATGGTGAAATTGCTATGGTATTGAGAAGACATATCAAGGTACCTGTGGTAAAATTTTCAGCTCTTGATTCGCTATAATTATGAAGATACACTCTGTGGAAGATACGGTTTTTGACCAGTCCTTAAGCTAGTCAATAAACAGGTGCTCCAGGTAAAACATTCATAACTTATTCATTGAGAATCCAAATGAAGTGGGATCAATTTCATTGGCAATAGTACGACATTTATTTTCTTGTATGCAAGTTTCAAAATCTGATGTTAAATATTGAACGCGGGGCATTCTATACAAGTTCACTCTCCTGAATAAACGAGAATTGAATAAAGTCTACCGTTCTTTATATAACTTCTTTTTGGGAAGGATTCAAGGAGTGAAACTTGGAGAAGTTTCAGAGAATACATTTAGTAATATTATCTATAGTATCAGAGTATTCCAATAATTGAATAATTTTAGAAATTGAAGAAGTCTCAAGAATCATTATCAGGTTCTATGTGATGGTTGGTTGATGATCATGATTTAATGTAAAGTTTTATTATCTCTCATATATTCTTGAGTGGAAGGAAGGGGCAAGGATGGATATTTCAACTCCCTCTTGATATTGGAGGATTGTATATTCCTCTTGGAGGTTTATCCCTCCCTTTACATTTGGAAGTTGTAGCTACCTTTGGAAGTCATTACTTCCCTTGAACAATAACTATTGATTATTTCTCATATATCCTGCATTGTGTATTGTGGTGTATTGGTGTAACTCTTATACCATTGTTCATTTCTCATTGGATATAATTTAATGTCTTAAGTATAAGTTGAAAATGTTTGTAAATTGTACTTGATATTGATTCACCCCCCTCTCAGTATCAACAACAAGTTTTTCAAAACTGTCCTGATGTTGTTTTCCAAGAACACAACTGACACAAACACCATCTCTGCATGGAACGGGAGGAATACCAATCACCATCCGTTGATTACATAGTTGTTGCAATGAGCGATAGTTTATATGACCAAACATCTCATGCCAAAGTTTTCTCAAGTCATCGCTATGAGCAACAAAATCTGATAAAAAAGATGATGACCCAAAGTTGTCAAACTTGTACAACCTGGTAATATTAACAACAATTCCAGTTGCAATAACATGCTTAGGATCTTTTATATCCTTGATTACAACTTGGTGAGGTGAAAACTCTACGGTTTTACCTTCACCTGGATGAGTGATTTGATATACTGATAGAAGGTTACAAGAAAGACTTGGAACACATAATACATCATTGAAATGACCATTAGCTACTTGAACTATTCTAGATCCTACAACACTAAGAGATCTATCATCACCAACAAATATTTTCTTGGTGTTACATTAATTTAGAGAAGAAAATATGTCTTTATCCTTAACCATATGATAATATGCTCCAGAATCAATAATCCACTCATCAGAAGAAGAAGTAGAAGTTGTATTGAAGGAGAAACCAGAAGAAGAAAGTGCATGTCCATGAGAAGAAGAAGAAGAAGTAGAATCAATATTGATGTCCTGCTTCTTCATCGTTGCTTCTAAAGCTGCCATCTTCTTGAAACATTTGAACTCATCATGACCATCTTTATCACAAAAGTTGCAATGTCTGTCAGTCTTCTTATTTTTATATTTTGCTCCTTTGTCACCATTAGGACCTGAAGTTGTCTGAGCAGGTTTGGAACCCTTATGTTGCTTGTTATTGTAGTGAGGATGTTTCTTCTTGGGATACTTGGGTTTATCTTTCTGCTGGGCAACTAAGGCTTGTGTTGGAGGTACCTACAGTGTTGATCATTCCAAGTTGTACAAGCTTATCTTCCTCTCTAATCAAAGAAACAAAAAATGAATCAAGAGTGGGTTTTTTATAAGTTGTCCCTAAAGTCTCTCTCATGGAATAAAAGGTAGATACAAACACATAATAGATGCAACATTCTTCCTCCATCTTTATCTCACATTCTTCACATAAAATTATGAGTATTTTAAACTTAGATAGATAGTCTCCAATGCAAGAAAACTCACTTGGATTTAAAGTCAATATTTGATTTTCTAATTGTTGTGCTTGAGTAATATTGAGTTTACCAAACACAGTTTCAATCTTTTCCGAAGCTTCATCGGGGTCATCAATTTCTTTAAGGTGGAACCTTAAATCATGAGAGATGGACATTTTGATTATTCCATGTGCTTCGTCACTCCTATTAGCCCATTTGACTTTTTATCAGCATCAATGGATTATTTTTCCTTTCTCAATGTAATCCATTACAAGTATTTACTTCTTCATAAATCTTCCATATGATGATTCCATTGGAAGTAGTTGGTGCTAGTAAGAAACAAATTACTGGAAGAATCCATAATATATATGTAGATAATATGGATTTAAAAACTGAAAATGATGATCTAGATGGAACGATCTCGAAAAATTATGCAGTTTAAAAAAAAACGGCACTAAAAACGGACTTTGGATGTGAAAGTTATGTCCTTTAAAAAAAAAGCATAAACGGTAACCAAAGGACCACGTGGTGAAGTTGCTTTATGAAGTGACCCACTTTTATAAATAGAAGTGGGGATCACTTTTACAATGAAGTTACTTTATAAAAGAAAAGTTGCATGCAAAATAAATAACTCTAAAATAAAATATTAAAGCTACTTATAGTGATTCATTTTTATACTGGAAGTGAAATACACTTTACAATTTGAGCATGAACTTTTTCAAAAAAAGTAACAAAAAGAGAGACTTGAACTCAAGACCTCTTACTTAATAAGGAAATTTTTAACCAAATAGTCTAGAAAAACATATTGTCTTGTTTAGAAAGAGGATTGTTTTCTTTTTTGAGGGCCTTGGAGAGCGTGATAAAAAAAACTATTTTCACACAGGGAAAAAATTTCTCTTCTCGATGACAACAAGGGTTAGATCTCGGTCATCTTACCCGGAAGATGCACATTTTCATATATGTTTCTGATTTTCCAAGATCGCATAGGGAATGGGGAAAAGAGCATACGCATATGTAAAAGAGTAGCAACCAGGAAACAAATAATATAAAACCAAAATAATACTCTGTAAAAAAAATTTAAAATGCGTATTCAAGCTTTATACCTTCGGATCTGACTGAAATGGTCGTATCTTGGGAAAACAAAAACCTTTTCAAGTGAAACGAAAAGTGTTCCTTATTGAAACGAGTGCTCTGGACATAATGGAATAGTCCTCTCATCCTATATATCTAGGTAAATGACAGAAAATGGAGATGATACAACTCGACTTTACGATCTTGATCTATAATAGGAGCGGGTCCTCAAACAAGCTCTGATACCATGTTCGACAACACAGGTATTCCAATAGAGGATAAAAACCTTCAGTAACCACTCACACAACCATATAAAATATCAACACATTGATGTTTTGATGTGGTAAAACCTCTACAGGGAAACATCCACGGCCCCATCCAATGTGGCCACTTGGAGCAGTTTATTAATGCAAAAGAAAAAGATTACAGAGAGATTTTACAAGAGAGTTTCTCACAATCAATATTTTGAAAATGACCCTCAATGCTCTTTAAATAGAGATCATGGACCGATTGGGTGTTAAGCCATGGATCAATGATCGTTAATATTGAGGAGAATATGAACTGTTGGATCAATCTACGTCAGGAACATATCATGACCATCGGATTTCCTAACTACAAATGCATACTAATGAAACACACTAAGAAACACACTTTTACCTAATGACACATTAGACCAAGTAGATATTAACTAACTCCTAAGTGTCTAAATATCCTAACACACCTTAGATAAACCCTCAATCAAGTAGCAGTTATGGTTGAAGCACCCATTAGAGAACCAGTCGATCCGGTCAAAGAAGCAGAGCTGTAGGTAGCTAGAGCCACAGAGTCAGTGCTAGTTGATCTAGCCTTAGATCGAAGGGGAAATCCTACACAAGGGAGAAATCTTAGGTGATCCTAGGGGGAAATGAGATGGAAGGTGAGGTTATGGAAGATGATTCCCCTATAGGTCGAACTACTAAGTGAAATGTGGCTTAGGAATGAGTCTTGGAGATAGTCAATGGTTTCCAAGGCTTGAGTACCTACGGAAGATAGTTGTACTTGCCTGAGACACAAGAAAACATACAAGTAAAGATATCCAATGGATGAGAAAGTGAAGCTTGTTGTACTATATAGAAGAAGTAAAAAATGATACAAATCAACAAGTAAATGATAATAAAATATGCTAAATAAGTCACTGAAAGTCTAGTTAAAGATGCAAGTGATAAGCTAGTAATGACTATTATAACTCAAGTAAGATAGAGAAAGACTTTAACAACAATATAGGGTTGTTAAAAGATGTTATTGCATAGATATTATAACAACCTTATGGTTGCAGAAAAATATTGCTACAACAGAAAATTTCAACCACTAAAAATTACAAGTAAACCACCCCCAAGATGCACAATGACTAGTAGGTTATTATGACAGCTTTCTAGCAAATTATGACGGTTGAAATGAGATAAAAAGTAAAAGTTTGAGAGAAATTTGTTGTAGCCCTAATGATTGTATATTTAATTTTATAACAAAAATAAGATATACTTGGCCAAAGAGGATTTGCTACTGGCTCAAGAAAGATAATAGAGCATAGAATTGATTCCACTTCAAATAATTTGAAAATATCGTAAGATCACGTTACCCAATGCAAACAATTTATTTCTCCAATTTAAATCTCATATTATTGTCTTTAGTATATTGGGTAAATGGAGTCTTGGATGTGAGAGTTAGAACCACAATATCCCTAGGGGTGTAAGCCCTTTTTCTCCCTAGGGCATGCAAATCAAACTAAGGTAAATCTAGGAGGGTGTACACCCTTGTACTCCTCCTAGCAACCTTGGAAAAAATGACTTATCAACCAAAAATGAGATGAAAATTGGTGGAGGGTGTATGCAATTATACTCCTACTAGGGTTTCACACAAGAATGGCATGGAACAAGAAGAAAATATCAATTAATGCAAAAATTTCCCTAGCAAGTCCACAAAATGCAAGATCAAAACCCTAGTTTACCAAACCATATCCATCCATAAGCAAGAGAAGAAGCTTCCATGAGGTGCACACCACCTTAACTCTACAATATACTAAGATAAATCACCAAAATACATTTTCACAAGAGAGAGATATCCAAATTTCCCAAAGAGTGCGCAAATTTCAGCCAAGTATCATTTTCACAATGGGAGAGTTATGTTTTAAATGAAATGAATTTGATCTCTATTTATACTAAACCTCCAAGATAAGGTTTGTCCACTTAACAAGGGTAAACCACAAAATAAGGGAGACATTTCCCTTTATTTTTCCCCTTTACAAAGTAATATTATTTTTGCACAAAGAAAAACCCTAAAAAAAGCACGATGTCACCCCTTTTAGAGAAATGGTTTGGCACTTTGACCAATTCGTTGAGGTTGGAGATGAAACGTTGGGCCTCCAAAGGCCTCCTCCTTGTGTGCTAGGGTATTCTCTATTGATTTTTAAATAATCAAGGTTAAGCTTGAATTTCATTCCATTTTTAGCATTTAACCATAACCATTAATGTTGCAGCAACCAAGATCAGAAGAACAAGCACCATGCACAAGAACACAAGAAGTATCCTGGGAAATCCTTCTCAATAAGGGAAGAAAACCCAACCAAATCCTTTGCTATATTCTTCAAGATAAATACCTTCACCACCAAGAAAACCTAGCACACAAGAGGGTGCTCAAATCCTAGAAGACTAACACCCAAGAGAGGTGTGCACTTTTCCCAAGAAGGTGTACTTGTTGAAATTTCCAAACTCACACAAAAGATATGATTCCTCAATGGGGAATTTACCTTTACTTATACTAGACATAGCCTGTCAACAGAAGTTTCTATTGGCACAATATGGCTGACCTCACTAGCTTATAATATAATTAATATTAACTAGATTAATTATCTTTTACATTAATTACCAGTCAAATTAAGGTGGGGTCGACATGTACCCTTTACATTACAATTAGGGTTACAGGCAGGTCTAAATCTTGAAAAATATAGCAAGGGATATGATACACCCACTAGTTCTCATCCACTAGGGGCACATTCATAGGGATGTTAATATTTCTGGCTCACTACATTACATAAAGAACCAGTTCTTCACATGTTCACCCATGCTCATCCACAGGCACGTCCACTCAACATATCTTCTTTCCCACTGCATCACACAAGAGAGTCATATGGAGTTTCTCGTCAACTCTACTGCTTAGAGGAGGATAATACATCATCTTCATTTATGTTCTCACGACGATGCACCCAACACTTTGATATTTCACACATTCACCTTGTGCTCAACCATAGGCACGTCCAACTTAGAAGATCGCCTTTCCCACGGGATAATCATCTGAATTTCTTCTCAAATCTATGAATGGAGGAGGTCATCTCTACATTCTAGCTCTGTCTCAGATAGGAACCATGTACCCTTCTTAGGGGCTTTCTCTCAGGTTTTTAAGCTGGAGAGAGTCTCACATAGCTTCAATGATCCACATCTCATAGGTTTGTAAGCTGGAGAATGTCTCACATAGTTGCAATCATCAACACTCCCTCTCAGCTAGGGTGGCATTCTTCATCATTCCAGGTTTTACACAGATGTACATTGAATTTTTTCTTGGTTGGAGTCATCGACACTCCCTCTCAACTAGGGAGGCATTCTTCATCAAGTTAGTTTGGTGAATATTTCTGCAATCTTCTCATGTGTTTAGGAAGGTACTGCATGTGTACGATTTTCCTCTACATCAAATCTGTGATATAAGGATATTTCATCTCATCGTGTTTTGATCCATTAGGAAACATTGGGTTCTCGAGGAGCTTTACACATGACTCTTGGTTATCATCATAGGATCCATCTCATGATTAATTAAATCTATCAGAAGATTGTGAAGCCACATTGCTTCACACACTTGATGCTATATACTCTGCCTCTATGGTACTCAGGGCCACAGAGTTTTGTTTCTTGCTACATCAGGAAACCATGGAAAATTTCACGGTAGAACATCAATCGGATGTGCTCTTCTGGTCCACTGTACTTTCTTCTCAATTTGAATTGGCATATCCTACAAACTCAAGTTCACACTGGAGGCATATCTCAGGCCATATCCAATTGTGCCTTGTATATATCTCAATACATGTTTTGTTGTTGTCTAGTGAGTCTATCTCGGTTGACTCATGAAATGACTAAGCGCATTCACTGCATGGCATGAATCAAGTCTGGTGTTAACCAGATACATCAGTGATCCAATCAGCTATGGATCAGTCTCGTCTGAATCATCATCAATTGATCCAGATGGATATCAGTGGCCACCCACCTTCTCCAACTGGCCCAAAACATGTTTCTGGCAATTTTGGTAATTTACTATTTTTAGCAGTTTTTTTCGGGTCCGGAACTTCCGGGGCCATTTTGAGGCCCTAAACGATGATTTTTTGGGTCTAACGATGCTATTTTGTCTTGAGCGTTGTAGGTCTCGGATAGATCTTTCCAATGACCTATCATACGCCTAAAATGGAGATCGTATGCAAAAGTTACGACCCCGGGAAGTTGATGCACCAACTTACCCAAACGAGGCCCACATGACTTTTGGCGCTTCATCTCTCAGGGTTAGGTTTTTGGGTGTCTAGGACTTTTGGCATTCCTGTTTATTGTAAAAGGGCCTTCAGAGCCTCATTGTAACCATATTCTTGCGAATGCGAGTAGCCGTCACATCTCTTCTCAGAGATAAGCTGCCACCATTCTAGCGAGTCTTTCACTCTGTATTTTTACAGTCTCTGTACATTTCT
>ML807213.1:252902-281204 GCA_009831015.1 Picea engelmannii
CAAGATTCAGATTCAACAATCGCTTTCCCCTCTCCCCCGGGAACTCAACGCAATGGAGACCATTGCTTCCTAAGGAGGGAGGATTGATCCAGGTGGATATCAGTGGCCACCCACCTTCTCCAACTGGCCCAAAACATGTTTCTAGCAATTTTGGTAATTTACTATTTTTAGCAGTTTTTTTTGGGTCTGAAACTTCCGGGGCCATTTTGAGGCCCTAAACGATGTTTTTTTGGGTATGTTTCTCTTTCAAAATAGCATCCAATGATGATATTTTTTATTCAACGTTGTAGGGCTCGGATAGATCTTTCCAACGAGCTATCATATGCCTAAAACAGAGATCGTATGCAAAAGTTACGACCCCGAGAAGTTGATGCACCAACTTACCCAAACGGGGCCCACGTGACTTTTGGCGCTTCATCTCCCAGGGTTAGGTTTTTGGATGTCTAGGACTTTTGGCATTCATGTTTATTGTAAAAGGGCCTTCAGAGCCTCATTGTAACCATCTTCTTTCGAATGCGAGTAGCCGTCACATCTCTTCTCAGAGATAAGCTGCCACCATTCTAGCGAGTCTATCACTCTGTATTTTTACAGTCTCTGTACATTTCTATGATTAATATAAATCGTGTATTACTGTATATATGTGTTTATGGTTGCGTCTCTGATACATTTTTGTTATATTATTGAATATCTGCAATATCCTTGTACATTTATTTATTATATCTCCGCTCTCATTTCGTGCCGAATCTTCTTCTTTAAATCCATCATGGTGGATTTTTCATTATGTCATACTGAACTTCTTTAATATTTTTACTGTATATTTTCCCTGACTCAGGAAAATCTCATCGGTCCTCTGTCATACTTCTTGTCCCAAGAAGTAGTGCATCATACTCAGATTCTTCATCTCGAATTCAGAAGTCAAGGATTACTTGTATCCAACAACAAGGCTTTCTGAATAAGTCATCAAAATCAGACTCTCGTCACCAACACTGTAATGATATATGTTTGGATCAACAACACTCTTGCTGAAATCCAAAATAATCAAGAATCTATCTATCTCATATAGTTTCGAACTCATGGATGGTAGTAGGGATGGAAGTGTATCGGGTTTACTGGATCAAGTGTCTCATCATAGACAACTCCCTTTGTTTGTGAGAAACCTCTAGCTATAGATCCCATTTTGTATTTCTTGACACTTTCATTAACTGCATGCTTGATCTTATAGATCCACTTGGAAGTTACCACAGACTTCCCTTCTGGTCCCTGAATAATATCTTATACATCATTCTTTAAGATATACTGGTATTCTTCTATTATGGCATCTTGCCATACCTGTTCTCCTGTTTATTCTCTAAGACAAGGAGGCTCAACATCAATGAAGTTGCTCATGACTGAAGGATAGCTCGAAAATCTATTTTTCTTTCTCGGGATGTGCCTTGAGAGGCTTGTATGTTTTTCAGCCTCTTGCAGAGTGGGTCTAGGTAGGCCTTTTATGCCCTACTGTAATATCTCTGAACATATCAACTGAAGAAACTAGAATAATGTTTGTCTCCTTCTGAACTGTTGAAGGGGGAGAAGGTATTGTCTTACTGTCAATATCCATCTAAGATTCTATGGATCTTTGAAAGACTATCTCTTCTTCAAGGATAACGTCTCTGCTTGTCTCAATATGTCTCTGACCAGGGATGTCGATCTGGAATGTCTTTGAAGATTCATTGTATCCTTTTTTTCTAAAGGATCTAGCTTGGACTTCTTCTCTTTGGGTACATGAAAATACACTGGGCACCCAAATAACCTGAAGTGTTCAATCTTAGGCTTCATTCCGGTGACGAATTCTTCGGGAGTTATGTTTTTCAACGTCTGGTGAAGACTCTTGTTCTGAACATATATTGTTTCATGCACTCTTTTGCCCATGGAATCCTAGAAAGATTCTGATTATGCATTATTGCATTGGTTGCCTCAATGATGGTTCTATTTATTCCTCTTTCTCAAATAGTTTTTGACTCCCTCTGAAGGATAAGCATCTTCCTTTTTTCTTAACCTGTCTGGAACAAGAAATCAAGAGGAACCAAAACAAGAATATCTCCTAAAGGAGAATAATGAGTACATCTCTAGAATCAAAATAATTTAATGCACTTGTAACATAGAAAACTTTAGAAATATAGGTTAGAGGAATGAAAATTACAACAATCAAACCTGGATTCTTCACTTCCAATGTGTCGTTCCTCTGAATGCACTAATATCCCTTTGGATCCATGACCTCAACAAAAGGTTCCTTCGTCCTGCAATTTCTCTCATGAAAATGATAAAAATAATATATATACAAGTGCATACCTGAGGGTGTTGATATGTTGATGTATTTATTTCTCTGAGGTCTTGTTTTCCTAGAACTGAGTTTGCTTGAATCATGAAGCTTTCCTCCCATTATGATTTTGCTCATTTTTGGATTCTTCACAAACCCTTGTCAACTTGTCTAGTAAACCTAATGGCTAGGCTAGAACTTTTATGTTTAGTTGGACTTATGAATGCCAAAAATAAGCCTTTTAAATATAGGAGAACACTGGTGAGATGAAGAGCTCCTTCAAGGAATTGCAGAAGCCCTAATTCTGAAATTTCTGCAGAAATTAGCGAAACCCTAGAAACCCTAGGGTCAAAAGGTCAAAATGCTCGTAAATGAAATCTGAAGCTTGCTAGAGGTGCGTTGAAGGCATTCGTACACTCCTATGTACTTTTTATCCTCAAATTCCAAGTGACAAGTGATGAAACTCCTCAAAGAGGTAGGTCGTACAAAATTTCTGGAAACCCTAGAAGGGTCCTACGGTTTTGCAGAAGAGAGAGAGGATGACTGAAATTTACTTGTGCAATGGGTTCTTCAAGACCTATGATCTGATACCATGTTGATTTTTCAATAAGAAAGTTTAAGCATGGATTTCATTCCATTTTTTAGCATTTAACCATAACCATTAATGTTGCAGCAACCAAGATCACAAGAAAAAGCACCATGCACAAGAACACAAGAAGTATCCTGGGAAACCCTTCTCAACAAGGGAAGAAAACCCAGTCAAATCCTTTTCTATATTCTTCAAGAGAAATACCTTCACCACCAAGAAAATATATCACACAAAAGGGTGCTCAGACCCTATAAGACTAGCACCCAAGAGAGGTGTGCACTTTTCCTAAGAAGGTGTACTTGCTGAAATTTCCAAACTCACACAAAAGATATGATTCCTCAATGGGGAATTTACCTTTACTTATACTAGACTTAAATTGTCAACATAAGTGTCTATTGTCACAACAGGGCCGACCTCACTAGCTTATAATATAATTAATATTAACCAGATTAATTATCTTTTACATTAATTACTAGTCACATTAAGGTGGGGTCAACCTGTACCCTTTACATTACAATTAGGGTTACAAGCAGGTTTGAATCTTGAAAAATATAGCAAGGGATATGATACACCCACTAGTTCTCATCCACTAGGGGCACATACATAGGGATGTCCATATCTTTGGCTCACTGCATTACATAGAAGAACCAGTTCTTCACATGTTCACCTGTGCTCATCCACATGCACGTCCACTCAATAGATCTTCTTTCCCACTGCATCACACATGCGATTCATCTAGATTTTCTCGTCAACTCTGTTGCTCAGAGGAGGATAATACATCATCTTCATTTCTATTCTCATGACGATGCACCCAACACTTTGGGATTTCACACATTCACCTTGTGCTCAACCACAGGCACGCCCAACTCAGTAGATCGCCTTTCCCACTGGATAATCATCTGAAGTTCTTCTCAACTCTCTGAATGGAGGAGGTCATCTCTACATTCCAGCTCTATCTCATATAGGAACCACATACCCTTCTTAGAGGCTTTCTATCAGGTTTGTAAGATGGAGAAAGTCTCACATAGCTACAATGATCCACATCTCACAGGTTTGTAAGCTAGAGAATGTCTCACATAGTTGCAATCATCAACATTATCCATCAAAAATTTCCAAGTGTCAATCAAGTCAACACCACCACCACAAAAAACCTAGCCCCCTAAAAATGACAAGCCTCAAAATATAGCACTCTAGCCTCCAAAGGAAAATCGTTGGGGTGTTGAAGGGCTAGGAGAGGTCCTCTAAGGTATCTCTCAAGCCTCCAAAGGCTACAACCATCATCCAATGTGCAGGCCATGACATCCAACCTATGGGTTTCTTTCTGCAATGAAGGCCCAAGATGGGCTTGTTCCTCCAAAACATCCATCGACAAGGTCCTACAAAGACAAAAAAGTGCACCCTACAAGGATATGGTACACAAAGGGAGAGGTACACAAAGTTCCATAGGGGTAAAATCAAGCTTGTAACACACTTGTGTAGATCCCTCAACAAGTGGTACATTATATATATGTATGTATTTTCTTTTGCAGGTCTTTAATTTTTTAGGAGAAACATTTCATTGTTCTCAAGACCTCTTTGTGAGAGCATCTGGAAGGTTATGATTTGGATTTTATCTTTATTCAATTGCATTCCCTCTGGGCCTTCAACTCCTTCTTCCCATGGAATGAGGAACAATCCCTTCTTGGGTCAGTACACCTGAAAGTCCAAAAAGATAGGGACATGAGAGGATGAAGTGTGGAAAATGATAAGTATTATCGAGAATGGAATGATGAATTGTCAAGGGGACCTCCCATTAGAAAACCCATCCCTAAGGGTGACCACTCACTAGGGTACGATGTCAAAAACCAAGGTGAAACAAGGCAAAGAGCATAATTTCCAAGAAGACGTTACATAATTACAAGCAATTCAAAATGCCTCAAATATTAAAGTGACACTTACCACAATACCTGACTTGTACCTCATGGAGCAAGACCCATTGTATTCTGAAAGCAAGCTAATGTGGTGAACATCATCATGATCATGAACTAAGGTGGTGTGTTGGTGATGCGTGTCTCCGCTTGTGCATGTGGACATTGTCAACCATGTGTCTCTTGGTACTACATGTCTGCAACATGAGGACCTCGAGACATCATTTCCTTAATTATCCCTAGGAATTCAGAATAACAGGACCCACAACCAAGTACATCTATCGCGTGCACCAGATGGAATAGCACACGAAAGTGATCCTCTAAATAACAACCAATAATGAAAACTGCTAACAAAGATGAGGAAACCACCAATGGGGTCAAATGAAATACAAGGTATTGCAAAAATCCCAATGTGTGAATAATGTTCTTGTTGTTGAAAACAAGGGAAACCACTTAGTTAGTTACCAATGATGAAGTGTCATTTGTTGAGCACAAGGTCACCTATCGATGATGTAAATAGGGCTAGGGTGAGACTCTAGGCCAAACTCTCATAGAAATGTGTCGTAGTCATTAAGAGTTGACCCACAAACATAAAATTAATGAGGACCTTCCATACTAGAATGATTATAGGACAAATATGCTTGCTAATTCTGAGAAGTACTTGACATATGGGAAGGTTGACTTGCAAAGTCAAGAATTCTGAGGAAAGGATGACACAGGCTAAAACTTCCCTTGAACAAAATCACAACACAATAAAGTGACTTAGGTAACATCAACTTACGAATTAGCAATGGCATAAGTATATGACATGAGAAGCAACGACAAACTCTCCATAGTGACTATAAGAATAACCATTCGGAGGAGTAAAACTTTGTGTGAACTATTGACACATAAACTTAAACTTTGTGCGAACTATTGACACATAGACTTAAACTTTTTGCTTTGTTCAAAAGCAACTTGATTGTTGCTAAAATAGTCAAGAGACGACTCTTTCCCATCCTCTTTTTTTGTTGTTTGATTTTTTTGTCTTTTTCATATGATAAAAGCCTAAAAAAGAGTAAAAGAATGCTAAAAGAGTAAGGTGGGCTCTTTTTTTCTCAAGGATATGGGGATTAGATATTCAAATGGCTTGAGTAGCTAGGGTTTTGAGGAAAATAGTTTTTTAGGTTAGGTGGTGGTGGGAATGTGCATGAAGGTATCTATTTGTATGAGTCTTTTTGCGGTAAACTTGGTGCGTAAGGATACCATTAAGTTGACAAGAGATGAAAACATATGGGAATGGAAGAGAGTTGTCCTTTTGAATTTCTATTGTGATTTCAATGTGAGGAGATATGTTATTCATGTGGTTAACAAATGAATTGAGGGAATAATGGCCATGTGGCCAAATGATAAAGGTGTCATCGACAAACCAGAACCAACATTTGGGATTGAGATGGAAATTATTTAAGGCTAAGGCCTCAAAATGCTCCATTTTCATTTTGCATGTCTGAGTTTTTCATAAATGTCAATAATATATATTGAATATTGTTTTGAGGGAATTGAATTGAATTACGTTGGCCCTTGACAAGGTTTTTTGGAAACACTGGTCATGTTTGACCATTTTTGGGACTTTGACAGGCTGGTCGAAGTCAGAGCACCCAGGCGAAGTGGAGATCACGAGATCTCGCCCTTTTTGTGGGCTTTTTGGGTTTTAGGGTTTATGTAATGGGTATGGGATGTCGGCCCATGGGTTTTACCCATGTTTTGGTCCTTTTTTTAATGTATAAATAAGTAGCTAGGCGATGTAATAAGTAGTGTTATCTATGTGCAAAGATTCGTAATCGGCTCAGTGCATGAGTAGTGGATTTTGTGAATATTGTGTGTTGAGACTTGCAGAGCTAAGTGCAAGTGGTTGTAAGAGGCTTTGTGCCTTGACCTAATTCAGGGAAGGAGGATCTGGTGAGGTGTGCATAGATATCATGTCCTTTGCGGAGTTGGATCTATGGCTTGGTGCATATAATAATATTGGAAGAGACTAATAAAGAAGAAGAAGAGTTGGTGGACGTAGCCCCACACTGGGGTGAACCACGTATATCCTGTGTTGTTATGATTTGTGTAATGTTGTTCATGATGTTTGTGCATCTATTTTATTAGTGCATTGTTCTTGATGTATGATAGGTAGATTCATTGATTCTTAGTGCTTGATATATGAATAAATTCTAGATCTACTCTGATGTTATGTGCTAGATTCCTAGAGGTGCTTAATCTAGATTATTATTGTGTTGTTTTGTACTTAGGGTTTAATATGAGATGTGAGTGGATTTATGACTAATGCAATGGCTTAGTGCTTTGTTAAGTGTTGTAATCACATATCTGTTTCCCAGCTAGGTTGTAGACACTTGAGTCCTGCCACCCCCTGCCTCTACCTCGGGTGAGACTTCATCTGCTTCACAGGTGTTGTCGAAAGGGCCGGTAGTTAGGGTTTTGTTGGTGTGTTATTGAAGTGTTGAAACCTGGGTCTACCCCTGTGCCAACAAATGGTTCTGTTGTCGGGACATGAAACTTTGATTGCTAGGAACTGAGGAAAAGAAAAATCTTTGTGCGTAGATTTGTTGTTGTAGTGCGCAGTATTCTACTTGACTCACAAATCTATGTGATAGAAAGAGAAGTCTGATCTAAATAAAAGAGGTAATATCTTAAATATTTGTGCTCTGATAAAGGTAAGATAAGTGGAAAAAAATTCTTTGAAAGTATGGATCTAGGTATGTTTGATAAATTTTGTCCTAGTCTAAAAACTAGGGCACAACTAGAAGAAAGAATATTTGATCTGAATAAATTTGATAGAGATAGTGAAAGATATGTTATTCTTATGCATATAAATAATTTTTGGACTAACAAATGGATGCTATACCCTAGAAAGAATTTTTGCAGATTGCAGGTCCATCAATGTGATCCTATTGCATAGTACATAACTGCAGAAGAGAGGATTGACACGATGTTATAACTGCAGAAGACTGGGACATCTTGCTAAGGAATTCCCTAGTGTAGGTCCTACTTGTCTTTGTTGTAAAGCTATTGATCGTGAGGTTTTGGATTTCCCTAGAATGATTGCTAAAGTTGAAAATATGAACATGAGACAAGAAAACCATAAAGAAGGTCAAGAAACTAAGGCTATGTTAGAATACCAGAACGAATCAGAATCTATGTTAGTACAGCTGAAAGAAACCATGAATGATCACAGATACACCAATTTACCAGAGATCTTAAAAGAAAAGTAGTGCATAGAAACAAGAATAGGAGACTTCGACATAGATTATGTCTTAGATGAGGAAACACATGTGAATCTTATGCCAGAAAGTACTTGGGAAATTGTGGGAAAGCCTACTATGATTCCTCCATTGGAAAGGATAGGATTGTTTAAAGGAAAGATGATAACCCTATGTGGAAGAGTTACTAATGTACCTACGATTTCTCATGGAACATCGACCGAAGAATAATTTGAGGTTATTAAGTTTGTTGAGAACAATGCTCCTTTTGTACTTTTATTAGGAAAGACCTGGATTGAGAAAGATCAGATCCGAAGAAAAGCAGAGGAGGAAGCCGCAAAATAGAAAAAACAAGAATTAAGGGACTTGATGGCTAGGAAAATAACACGATTAATAGAATAACAAGAGAATAATTCAAAGCAACCAAGGGCCAGAGGCTTAGCTGTCAAAGTTGAAAGAACACAGGAAGGCTTGAGAAACCTATCCATCCAGGAGAGAAGAGCATCCACCCTAGAAATAGTAAAAGAAGAAGTGTTACCTTCGAACCTTTTGAAAGACCCTCAGCAGTGCGAAGTTACTACGCTAAGATAAAATAAGAATAAGAATGGAAAGATGAATCCAGAGAATCAGATCACAGGAAAGAAAGCTAGAAAGGTCAGTAAGATGAAAACAAAGTTAGATAAACTGTAGGAAGTTCCAGAGAAGACTTCACAGAAGGCAGGCTTGCAGAACTTGAACATCGCTGGACTAACAGAACAACACAGAATGGCACTTCACCACAACAAAGCTATATGACCGTTGGAGGCGTCCTGACCGTTAGAATGACGCTCCAGAACGACTAGAAACACAATTCTTGTCGGAATGATCGCCATTCGACCATTGAAGACCATGCCATGACGAATGGATTCGTATAAATTGAGGCATTCCTGCCCTTTGGAGGAATCTGTTACGACATTACTTATTTAATCTATCGAATGCTGCATTGGGACCACTTTTGCAAACTGAGATATTCGATATAGCAGAGAACTGATTGCATACCGCGTTTTGCTTTCTAAGCCTCTCCATTGATTCGATTACCCTGAGTATATATTCTCCTACCTGAGTTATTCGCTCATGAGTGTGCATGTCGGGTGAACGTAGAGTAGTAGAGAAGTTTGTGGAGGAGATCTTAATAGACCTTCTGACCGAGAAATTCATGTCTGTAGGAGTAGAAGCATCGTCGACAAGCGGATTGCAATCATGCCCCTCGACTAGACATTGATATGTGCCATCCCGAACTGCGACAAAGAAAAGAAGCAAGCACCGTGACAATCTGGAGAATGCAAAGCAGATCCCGTCGGTCTTACCTGACTACATCCTGCCCTTGGTTGGCATGGTTATTCATGACAACGTCCCATGGGATTTCAAGTACACACTCATCATTGTGTACCTCCCGAAAGGGATATGCGTAGTCGGACAACAGTTGGGACTAATCCCAGCTCTCAAGATAAGTGACTTCAACCTGGGAGACCGAAAGAATTATGCGATGCTCGCACCACATCGCTACCTGAGGAAGACGACGAGGAAGAATCCCAAGATAGTCCCCCAACCATGGATCAAGGAGATCGCAAGGTCCATGATCCTAAATGTAATGAAAATCCCCCACTTCGGAAGACATCAAAAGCTTAACGCATGTGTTAAACTCCTCTTGTCATGCTACCATGGAGATTACCTTTGGCTGGATAGGCGCATCACTGTGGATCCAACGCTAATCCACCTGATCACCATATTGAGCATGTAAGGACCAGAATCTCGCCAGTTCTATCTAGGAAAGGCATCAGATCACTCCTTGTCCCATTGCATCAAGGAGGCATATGGCGATGTGGAGAAAGGAAAGTGAGGATACAAGGTAGCCTCCATCTAGGATGGCACAGTGCACCTAGATTGTTATCTGATAGCAGACAAGTTCATCAGAAAGAAATGACCAACGCAAGTTACAGGGTTCGTCGTCAACCTTGCAGGGAAGTGTGTCGAAGGGATGCAAATGAACTGGGCAAGCTACCACATCAATGAATTGGAGAAGGACTGTCACGAAGCGTAGGACCAAGGCTATGAATTCCACTTCAGCTGGTTACTAATTCTAATCATGTTTGTCACTTGGAAGATGTCGGAGGGAGCGATATTCCCTAAATTTGAGCCATCAGATCCACTGGCTACGAGGTTCACCACCTTGTGGCATACAAGTGACATGGCGAAGTGATTCGGATTATTTTTGGCACGAAATGAGATCGGAGATATAATAAAGAAATGCACAGAGATATCGCAGATATTCAATAATATAACAAAAATATATCAGATTTTCAACCATAAACATAGATATACAGTAATACACGATTTCTATTAATGAAATAAATGTACAGAGACTATAAAATACATAGTGAAAGACTTGATAGAATGGTGGCAACTTATCTCTGAGAAGAGATGTGACGGCTACTTGCATTCGCAAGAAGATGATTACAATGAGGCTCTGAAGGCCATTTTACAATAAACATGAATTCCAAAAGTCCTAGACATCCAAAAACCTAACCCTAGGAGATGAAGCGCCAAAAGTAATGTGGGCCTCGTTTGGAAAAGTTAGTACATCAACTTCCCGTGGTCGTAACTTTTGCATACGATCTCTGTTTTAGGCATATGATATCTTGTTGGAAAGGTATCGTCGAGGAGATTAATTTTGGGGGCTCAATCATGCTTTTGAATATAATTGATAACATCGATCTCGAAAAAACTTCATTTGGGCCCTCAAAATGGCCCCGGAAGTTAAAAGCTGCTAAAACTAGTGAATTGTCGAATTTGCCAGAAAATTGTTTTGAGCTAGTCGGAAAAGGTGGGTGGCCACTGATATCCACCTGGATCAATCCTCCCTCCTTAGGAAGAAATGGTATCCATTGCATTGAGTTCCTGGGGGAGAGGGAAAAACGTTTGTTGAATCTGCATCTTGGTGAGTTGCTTGCCTTGTTGGAGACGTCGCGTTGCTCAGTTTGTGGAAGTCTGTCACAAACCCGTTGAAGCTGAGGTTGTTCAAAAAGTTGGGATACATGAGAGGATGGTGTGTAGAAGGAATCTTTGTGCTTTGCTGCAACCTTGTCAACCTTCTTCTGTTGGATAGAAGGTGCTTGGGGCGAAGCTGTAGTGGTTGCAGTGTCCTTCTGTTCCCCTTTTGAACAGATTGTGAAGAAGATGAGTTTTGCAGTATGAGATACTACCTTGTGGAACTTTTTAAGTGGAAAAGTAGTCGGAACTACCTCTAGTATTCTGTAGAGATGACCCCCTAGAGAAACAATGACATTCTGGGGTCGAGACTCATAAACAACGTGGTGCTTCCACATATATGGTTGGCTCGAGAGAACATCATAGACATCTAGTGGGGCAACATCAAATAATACCTCATCCTTGAAGGGTTGGATGCCATATGCCAATCGACATTGTTGGTTGACACGAAGATCTCGTCCTTGGTGAAGCCACCCGATGTTGTATGGCTATGGGTGTGGTGTTGTCAACAATCCCAACTGTTTGACGACCTCTATTGAGATGAGGATCTTCTGGCTTCCCCTATCAATAATAAAATGCACCGGGGTCCCCTTCAACCACATTTGTGAATGAAAAAGATGCTCCCCCTCTTCAGGATCTGTTGGTTCTTCTGGTTGAATTGTTGCGATCGTGACAATAGCAGTGGGGTCTGCGTCAATGATCTTCCCTTTACCAGTATTTTTAAAATAAGATTCTGAATCAGGGTTCGTCTCCTTGTATTTGATCTCGGCCACCAGTGACTATTTTGAGCGACATTCATTGATGTTGTGCCAGGGGCTTTTGTAGAAATCGCACCATTTTTCGGTGTCCTTCTTTGTCTTCCTGTGACCCTTCTTTTCATGTGGCTTGGACTGGTTTTCGAGAGACTGTTTGTTAGGGATGTCTTTTTCATAATTTGGTTGTTGCGGATTTGCAGAACCAAAATCCTGTTTGTAATGGTGCTTAAATTTATGCTCGATCTTAACAGAATATCGATAGGCAGCACCGAGTGATGAGATGTCCAGAAAATCCATTTCAGTGTGGATGTATCTATGTAGAGCCCCACGGTATTTCAGAACCAAATGTCATTCGGAGTCTTTGATACCCAGCTTTATGTGCAAGGTATGGAAGGTATTGGTGAACTCTGGAACTACTTGGCCCCTCTCTTGCTGTTGTGTGGTCCATCTCATGTACTGGTCCTCATAGTTGCCAATAGGGTAATATTGTTCCTTTACCACATCCACAAAAAAATCCCAAGTGGGATCAGCCCCATATATTTCAGACTCCTCTGTGGAACTATGCTCCCAATAAGTTTCCCACAAATGTTTGACATGGGGGAGAGCTTTAAGGAGTGTGAAGGTGATCTTTTCTTTGTTGGAAAATTTGTGAACAGAGAAATAACCTTCTAATAGATTTAACCATTTGTCTAGGGCTTATGCATCTATCTGTCCTTCAAATACAGGAATATCAAAATTAACTTCTAACTTGAGAGGTGAGGTGCCTCCAAAGTGGTCGCTTGATGAAGATGTGCCTATTTCTATCGGCAGGCGTTGAAGGATGTGGAAAAAATTCTCCATCATTTCGTCCCTCTGTCACGTGACAGCTTGCTCAAGAAACCGAATGATAGGATCATCTGCTCCGTCGTTTTTTGTTTCTTCCGCCATTTAGGGTTTCTTGGGTGTGCGAGAGCGATTTTCCTCAAGAGAGACAAGATCGAGACCCAACTTTCTATACTCAAACCTCGTCGGGGACATGCACTGAAAAAACGACCAAGAACAACCTGCTCTGATACCACTGATCCAGATTATTTTCGGCACGAAATGAGATCGGAGATATAATAAAGAAATGCACAAAGATATCACAGATATTCAATAACATAACATAAATATATTAGAGATGCAACCATAAACATAGATATATAGTAATACATGATTTCTATTAATGAAATAAATGTATAGAGACTGTAAAATAGAGAGTGAAAGACTCGATAAAATGGTGGCAGCTTATCTCTGAGAAGAGATGTGACGGCTACTTGCATTCACAAGAAGATGATTACAATGAGGCTCTGAAGACCTTTTTACAATAAACAAGAATGCCAAAATTCCTAGACATCCAAAAACCTAACCCTAGGAGATGAAGCGCCAAAAGTCATGTGGGCCCCGTTTGGGTAAGTTAGTACATCAACTTCTCAGGGTCGTAACTTTTGCATATGATCTCTATTTTAGTAATATGATAGCTATTTGGAAAGGTATCATCGAGGAGATTCATTTTGGGGGCTCAATCATGCCTTTGGCCATCATTGAGAACATCGATCTCGAAAAACCTTCATTTGGGCCTTCAAAATGGCCTCGGAAGTTAAAAACTGCTAAAACTAGTAAATTGTAGAATTTGCCAGAAAACTATTTTGAGGCAATCGAAAAAGGTGGGTGGCCACCGATATCCACCCGGATCAATCCTCCCTCCTTAGGAATTAATGGTATATGAAAGTACTTCAGGAGGCCACAGTCTCTCAAAGCAACAATAGTAGGTGGATGATTTCCGACAATTGCATTGTCTTCTTCGTGCTCCCTTTCACGCCATTCAAGAACCATTTTGATGGCCAATTACCTGCATAAGAAGCACAAAAAGAAGATTAGCAAATTTGTTCATGATTTGGTTCTCTTTCAATGGGTAAATTTTTAAAAACAAATTTGAGCTTTGTGGTTCTCGCAGGTGCCCTTTGTGCACAGTGCGAGAACCTCGCAGGATATTGTGGGCTCACCTGCGAGAATGACCCATTCTCGCAGGTCCCGTGTAGCCCACCTACGAGAATGGTTGAGTGCAAGTAGGGCTCATAAAATCAACTTAAAAATGAATTTTTAACCAATGAAAATGCAAAATTAAACCATGAAAGAATAGAGGACAAAGAGCCTACCTCATTGTCGTTGACGACTCGACGAATGGACGCTCGTAACTCCCGCAATATTACGCTGAACTTCGAGGGTAAAAGAGGGGTTCTTGAGCTCAAATAGTGGAAAAGTGAAAATGATATGGTAAAAAGAGTTTTTACTCATTTTTATTTACTTTTACTATGTCATTTGGTTTTTTATGATTATTTATCTATTAAACCCTAATCCCTAATGTCCTTTTGAGTGTAACTTTTGCAGGCGTAATGACTTCGATGTTCCTAAACAAGGATACAGACATATTTTTATTTGTCATCACGTGTTTTGATTGTTTTTTATGGTTTTTGTATAAAACCTCGAGCGTGGTCTTTGTCCATTCTTGTGCTTGAAAATACATGAGAATGAGATCAAGCATACTTTTATCACTTTTTCGGGCTCAACGAGGTTATACGAAAAAGGAACCCCCCTGGAGTCCTCCTTAAGCTCTTTTCAGACTCTCTAAACATGAAAATATATCCGAGCGACCTTGCTATTTTCACGCTCGATAAAGTATCTGAAGAAAGCGTTTAGTGAGCGATAATTTATCTCTTTTTCAGTCTCATCCAGACTATTTTACGAAAAAGGAACTGAGAGAGTTCTTTTTTAAGTGTTTTTCCAAACTCTATAATCATGAAAAACCTTCGAGTTTTCTATCTCTGGACTCGATAAACAAACATTGATAGACCCGTAATGGGACTGAACCACTCCTTCTTAGGGTTCGTTAAACATACTTTGAAGGACTTATCCAAAGGATAAGCTTATATCAACAAGCATATGTTATCCTCCTCAAGCTTGTGTAAAAATAAAGAGGTACTCGCCAGAAATGGTGGGGGAAAATTTGGGAAAGGGATATGTTTTCATCTTCGTATTGATTGGCAGTAAGTGTTGCTCTTGAACATGACACTCCCTATTCATCATTTGAAGCCGGTTTGGGAAATCCATTTGTCTCTCATTCGATTTGCTACAAGGTCATTCCCTGTGTCGTCTTTGAGTCAATGCTGCCAAATCATTAGTCATGTCATTCATATGTTCAAGAGAAGTCCATCTGAAACCTATATTGAGTCGGCCATCTGCAATTGTCCATTCTCTTTGTGTCGGCCTTCCCTGTGTCCGGTTCAATTTGCATAATACTCTGTTTCACCTTCAAAATCTGTTACTCATTTCATGTCATTGATGGGGGATACATCAAGGCCCTCCTGTGATGAGTTTTGTTCCGTCGACTTCAGCTCATTATCCAGAATCAAGACTTAGAAATTATTTGGTACCTTGGATCTTGCATGCCTCAATGGAAGGTTTCCTCTCTTTCGATAGTAGGTTTACATCATTGACCCCTGATCGAAATATTTCATCGAATGTTCGACTTCAACTCATTCATTCACACTCGATGGATTGTACTAGCGTACCTTGGGAGTCATTGACATCAATGGTGATTTCCCTCGCACTTGTTAACGGTTTCATCAATGACTGGTAATCAAGTGGTTTCTGCCATGTTTGACTTCAACACATGTAATCACATGGTTAGATTCGTACTTTGGGCGACAAGATTGAAGACCCTGGATATCATCTCTTTTGTCCAGGTTGCGATGGAGTATGTATAATTTGTGACACATAGATCCACTGTGTATGTCTCGTGGCTATGTCATCTCAATTTGAATTTTTTCGCATAGATCCACAGTGTATTCCTGGTGGCTATGCTATATTTTGACGGCATGGATCCACAATGTATGATCGGTGGCCATGACATATGTCTACAATGTCATCTGTCTATGATCTGAGTATGGGAATGCCTACCTCAGAATTGGTATATATGATATTCTGCAGATGCTTGGTTGTTCGCAGGTTTCTGATTAGGTGTGCTCCTGGTTTCCAACACACACATGCAGCTTACAAATTCTTTCGGTTGTCACTGATTCCAACCTCATAATTTGGGGGGCATTCCGTTACCCATGATTTTGGTCATCATGATGATGTATTGATGATGGTGTACTCAGGCACTTCATAAGAACTTTCTCCTAAGAAAAGTTACTTTCATCTCTTCCTAGAAAACTCATTTTTGAAGAAGGTTCGCAGGCTATTAATATATTTGGGTGCGAGAATGCCTGATTCTCACAGGCTGCCTTAAGCCAGGGTGCGAACTTCTCGCACTGTGTTGCATAGCCAGGGTGTGAACTCTTCCTAAAGCATGGAAAAAGATGAATTCTCGATGTTTCTAGAAGGGAATCTTCTAGAAGGATGGGTTGGCATTCGAATGGTTATCCTTGTACTGTATTCCCTGATCTTGTGGGATCATTCTTATCCAAGTAACTATCTTATTCTCTCCTATATATTGAGGGAATTCTCATGGAAAAGGTTAAGCAAGATTCATTGGAGAATTGGTGAAAGAATTGTGTGAAGGACTTAGCTTGAACAGTAGCTTGAAGACTCCAGAAAGTCTATCAAGAGGTTTTGATCTTCTTCATACAAGGATTGAGAAAGTGTGTGTGTTGGAGCCAAGATCCATCGAAAGGAATATTGCGATATCAAGGCTATCAGGTTGTAATCTTTACTTTCCATTAATATGATACAGTGGCATGTCCCTTTCCCATAAAGCTATTCTCACTTTACTGTGTAATTCTTTGATCATACACATAAGTTGACTGTTGAATATATTTTTCTATCTTCACTTTGGTTGGTTTGTGTTGTCTTGGTCTTGACCTCACAAGAGCATCGGAGCGAACCGGGAGCAACAGAGACCCTAGGAAGCGATATAAAGGTATGTTACTTGATCCTTCCTACTAGCTAATTCAATGGTCAAAACTTAGGGAAAGAGTCATGTCCTGTCCTATTTTTTTCTAGATCCACCTAGATCTATAAAAAAACAGGACAGGACATGACTCTTTCACTAAGTTTTGACCATTGAATTAGCTAGTAGGAAGGATCAAGTAACATAACTTTATATCACTTCCTAGGGCCTCTATTGCTCCCGCTTTGCTCCGGTGCTCTTGTGAGGTTAAGACCAAGACAACACAAACCAACCAAAGTGAAGATAGCAAAATATATTCAACAGTCAACTTATGTGTATGATCAAGGAATTACACAATAAAGTGAGAATAGCTTTATGGGAAAGGGACATGTTACTGTATCATATTAATGGAAAGTAAAGATTACAACCTGATAGCCTTGATGTTGCAAGCTTCCTTTCGATGGCTCTTGGCTCCAACACACACACTTTCTCAATCCTTGTATGAATAATATCAAAACCTTTTGATATACTTGCTGGAGTCTTCAAGCTACTGTTCAAGCTAAGTCCTTCGCACAATTCTTTCACCAATTCTCCAATGAATCTTGCTTAACCTTTTCCATGAGAATTCCATCAATATATAGGAGAGAATAAGATAATTACTTGGATAAGAATGATCCCACAAGATCAGGGAATCCAGTACAAGGATAACCATTCGAATGCCAACCCATCCTTCTAGAAGATTCCCTTCTAGAAACATCGAGAATTCATCTTTTTCCATGCTTTAGGAAGAGTTCGCACCCTGGCTATGCAACACAGTGCGAGAAGTTCGCACCCTGGCTTAAGGCAGCCTGCGAGAATCAGGCATTATCGCACCCAAATATATTAGCAGCCTGTGAACCTTCCTCAAAAATGAGTTTTCTAGGAAGAGATGAAAGTAACTTTTCTCAGGAGAAAGTTCTTATGAAGAGCCTGAGTACACCATCATCAATACATCATCATGATGACCAAAATCATGGGTAACAACCGATATCCACTTGGATCAATCCTCCGTCCTTAGGAATCAATGGTATCCATTGCACTGAGTTCCCAAGGGAGAAGGAAAAGCATTTGTTGAATCTGCATCTTGGTGAGCTGCTTGCCTTGCTGGAGACGTCGCGTTTCTCAATTTGTGGAAGTCTGTCAAGAACCTGTTGAGGCTAAGGTTGTTCAACAGGTTGGGCTACATGATAGGATGGTGTGCAGAAGGAATATTTGTGCTTTGTTGAAACCTTTTCAACCTGCTTCTGCTAGATAGAAGGTGCTTGGGGTGAAGTTGTAGTGGTTGATGTGTCCTTCTGTTCCCCTTTTGAACAGATTGTGAACAAGCTAAATTTTGCAGTATGAGATACTACCTTGCATCACTTTTTAGGTGGAACAGTAGTCGGAACTACCTTTGGTATTCTGTAGAGATGACCCCCCAGACAAACAATGACACTGCGAGGTCAAGACTCATAAACAGCATGGTGCTTCCACATATAAGGTTGGCCCAAGAGAACATCACAAACATATAGTGGGGAAACATCACATAATACTTCATCCTTGAAGCGTTGGATGCCATATGATAATTGACATTGTTGGCTGACACGAAGATCTCGTCCTTGGTGAAGCCACCCGATGTTGTATGGCTATAGGTGTGGTGTTGTCGACAATCCCAACTGTTTGACGACCTCTATTGAGATGAGGTTCTTTTGGCTTCTTCTATCAACAATAAAATGCACCCGGGTCCCCTTCACCCACATCTGTGAATGAAAAAGATGATCCCCCTCTTTAGGATCTGTTGGTTCTTCTGGTTGAATTGTTGCGGTCACGACAATAGAAGTGGGGTCTGCGTCAATGATCTGTCCTTTACCAGTATTTTCAGAATCAGATTCTGAATCAGGGTTCGTCTCCTTGTCATTGATCTCGGCCACCAAAGACTATTTTGAGCGACATTCATCGGTGTTGTGCCAAGGGCTTTTGTGGAAATCACACCATTTTTCGGTGTCCTTCTTTGTCTTCCCGTGAGCCTTCTTTTCATGTGGCTTGGACTGGTTTTCAAGAGACTGTTTGTTAGGGACGTCTTGGTCATACTTTGGTTGTTGGGGATTTTCATAACCAAAATCCCGTTTGTTCTGGTGATTAAATTTCTTCTTGATTTTAACAACATATCGATAGGCAACACTGAGTGATGAGATGTCCAGAAAATCCATTTCAGTTTGGATGTATCTATGTAGAACCCCATGGTATCTTAGAACCAAATGTTGTTCGAAGTCTTTGATACCCAGCTTGGTGCGCAAGGTATGGAAGGTATTGGTGAACTCCGTAAATGCTTGGCCCCTCTCTTGCCGCAGTGTGGTCCATCTCATGTACTGGTCCTCATAGTTTCCAATAGGGTAATATTGTTCCTTTACCGCATCCACAAAAAAATCCCAGGTGGGATCAGCCCCATATATTTCAGACTCCTCTGTGGAACTCTTCTCCCAATACGTTTCCCACCAATGTTTGACATGGGGGAGAGCTTTAAGGAGTGCAAAGGTGATCTTTTTTTTGTCAAAAAATTTGTGAACAGAGAAATAACCTTCTAGCAGATTTAACCATTTGTCTCGGGCTTCTACATCTATATGTCCTTCAAATACATGAATATCAAAATTAATTTTTACTTTGAAAGGAGAGGTGCCTCCAAAGTGGCCGCATGATGAAGATGCGCCTGTTGCTATCGGCAGACATTGAAGGATGTGGGAACAATTCTCCATCATTTCGTCCCTCTGTCGCGTGAGAGCTTGCTCAAGCAACAAAATGATAGAATCGTCTACTCCGTCATTTTTCTTTTCTTCCGCCATTGAGGGTTTATTGGGTGTGCGAGAGAGATTGTCCTCAAGAGAGACACGTTCGAGACCCAAATTTCTATACTCAGACATAGTCAGGGACATGCACTAAAAAAATGACCAAGAACAACCTGCTCTGATACCACCAATCCAGATTATTTTTGGCACAAAATGAGATCGGAGATATAATAAAGAAAAGCACTGAGATATTGTCGATATTAAATAATATAACAAAAATATATCAGAGATGCAACCATAAACATAGATATACAGTAATACATGATTTCTATTAATGAAATAAATGTATAGAGACTGTAAAATACGGAGTGAAAGACTCGATAGAATGGTGGCAGCTTATCTCTGAGAAAAGATGTGACGGCTACTTGCATTCGCAAGAAGATGATTACAATGAGGTTCTAAAGGTCTGTTTACAATAAAAATGAATTCAAAAAGTCCTAGACATCCAAAAACCTAACCCTAGGAGATGAAGCGCCAAAAGCCATGTGGGCCCTGTTTGGGTAAGTTAGTACATCAACTTCCCAGGGTCGTAACTTTTGCATACGATCTCTGTTTTAGGCATATGATAGCTCGTTGGAAACGTATCGTCGGTGAGATTATTTTTGGGTGCTCAATCATGTTTTTTATTATCATTAAGAACCTTTATCGCGAAAAAACCTTCATTTGGGCCCTCAAAATGGCCCCGAAAGTTAAAAACTGCTAAAACTAGTAAATTGCCGAATTTGCCAGAAAAATGTTTTGAGCCAGTTAGAAAAGGTGGGTGGCCACCAATATCCACCTGGATCAATCCTCCCTTATTAGGAAGAAATGGTATCCATTGCTTTGAGTTCTCGGGGGAGAGGTAAAAGCGTTTGTTGAATCTGCATCATGGTGAGCTGCTTGCTTTGCTGGAGACATCACGTTGCTCATTTTGTGTAAATCTGTCACGAACCTGTTGAGGCTGAGGTTGTTCAACAAGTCAGGCTACATGAGAAGATGGTGTGCAGAAGGAATCTTTGCACTTTTCTACAACCTTGTCGACCTGCTTCTGTTGGATAGAAGGTGCTTGGGGCGAAGCTGTAGTGGTTGCAGTGTCTTTTTGTTCCCCTTTTGAACAGATTGTGAAGAAGTTGAATTTTGTAGTATGAGATACTACCTTGCGACACTCTTTAGGTGGAACAATAGTCGAAAGTACCTCTGGTATTCTATAGAGATGACCCCACAGAGAAACAATGACACTGCGGGGTCGAGACTCATAAACAACGTGGCGCTTCCACATATATGGTTGGCCCAAGGGAACATCATAGATATCTAGTGGGGAAACATCACATAATACCTCATCCTTGAAGGGTTGGATGCCATATGACAATCAACATTGCTAGCTGACACCCAGATCGCGTCCTTGGCGAAGCCACCCGATGTTGTATGGTTGTGGGTGTGGTGTTGTCGACAATCCCAACTATTTGACAACCTCTATTGAGATGAGGTTCTTCTCGCTTCCACTATCAACAATAAAATGCACCGGGGTCCCCTTCACCCACATTTGTGAATGAAAAAGGCTCTCCCCCTCTTTAGGATCTGTTGTTTCTTTTGGTTGAATTGTTGTGGTCGCGACAATAGCAGTGGGGTATGCGTTAATGATCTGTCCTTTACCATCATTTTCAAAATCAGATTTTGAATAAGATTTCGTCTCCTTGTCTTTGATCTTGGCCACCAATGACTATTTTGAGCAACATTCATCGGTGTTGTGCTAGGGGCTTTTGTGGAAATCACACCATTTTTCGGTGTCCTTCTTTGTCTTCTTGTGACCCTTCTTTTCATGTGGCTTGGACTAGTTTTTGGGAGACTGTTTGTTAGGGACATCTTTGTCATACTTTGGTTGTTGTGAATATGCAGAACCAAAATCCTATTTTTTCTGGTGCTTAAATTTCTGCTTGATTTTAACAGCATATTGATAGGCAGCATCGAGTGATGAGATATCCAGAAAATCTATTTTAGTTTGGATGTCTCTGTGGAGAACACAATATTTCAGAACCAAATTTCATTCGGAGTCTTTGATACTCATCTTGGTGTGCAAGGTATGGAAGGTATTGGTGAACTCCGGAACTGCTTGGCCCCTCTCTTTCCGCAGTGTGGTCCATCTCATGTACTGGTAATCATAGTTTCCAATAGGGTAATATTGTTCCTTTACCGCATCCACAAAAAAATCCCAAGTGGGATCGGCCCCATATATTTCAGACTCCTCTGTGAAACTCTGCTCCCAATAAGTTTCCCACCAATGTTAAACATGGGGAAGAGATTTAAGGAGTGAGAAGGTGATCTTTTCTTTGTCAGAAAATTTGTGAACAGAGAAATAACCTTCTAGCAGATTTAACCATTTGTCTAGGGCTTCCTCATCTATATGTCCTTCAAATACAAGAATATCAAAATTAACTTGTACCTTGAAAGGCGAGGTGCCTCCAAAGTGGCCACTTGATGAAGATGCACCTGTTGCTATCGGCGGGCGTTGAAGGATGTGGAAAAAATTCTCCATCATTTTGTCCCTCTGTCACGTGAGAGTTTGCTCAAGCAACAGACTGATAGGATCGTCTGCTCCGTCGTTTTTCTTTTCTTTCGCCATTGAGGGTTTCTTGGGTGTGCGAGAGCAGTTGTCCTTAAGAGAGACAAGATCGAGACCCAACTTTCTATACTCAGACCTCATTGGGGATATGCACTGAAAAAACGACCAAGAACAACCTTCTTTGATACCACTGATCCAGATTATTTTCGACACAAAATGAGATCGGAGATATAATAAAGAAATGCACAGAGATATCGCAAATATTCAATAATATAACAGAAATATATCAGATATGCAACCATAAACATAGATATACAGTAATACACGATTTCTATTAATGAAATAAATGTACAGAGACTGTAAAATATAGAGTGAAAGACTCGATATAATGGTGGCAGCTTATCTCTGAGAAGAGATGTGATGGCTACTCACATTCTTAAGAAGATGATTACAATGAGGCTCTGAAGGCATTTTTACAATAAAAAATAATGCCAAAAGTCCTATACATCCAAAAACCTAACCCTAGGAGATGAAGCACCAAAAGTCATGTGGGCCCCGTTTGGGTAAGTTAGTACATCAACTTTCTGGGGTCGTAACTTTTGCATACGATCTCTGTTTTAGGCATATGATAGCTCATTGGAAAGGTATCGTCAAGGATATTCATTTTGGGGGCTCAATCATGTCTTTGGCTATCATTGAGAACCTCGATCTCGAAAAACTTTCATTTGGGCCCTCAAAATGGCCCTGAAAGTTAAAAACTTCTAAAACTGGTAAGTTGCCGAATTTGCCAGAAAACTGTTTTGAGCCAGTCAGAAAAGGTGGGTGGCCACTGATATCCACTTGGATCAATCCTCCCTCCTTAGGAAGCAATGGTATCCATTGCGTTGATTTCCCAGGGTGAAATGGAAAAGCGCTTGTTGAATCTGCATCTTGGTGAGCTGCTTGCTTTGCTGGAGACATCGCACTGCTCAGTTTGTGGAAATCTGTCACGAACCTGCTGAGGTTGTTCAACATGTTGGGCTACATGAGAGGACGGTGTGCAGAAGGAATATTTGCGCTTTTCTGCAACCTTGTCGACCTTCTTCTGTTGGATAGAAGGTGTTTGGTGTAAAGCTGTAGTGGTTGCAGTGTCCTTCTGTTCGCCTTTTGAACAGATTGTGAAGAAGCTTAATTTTGCAGTATGAGATACTACCTTGCGGCACTTTTTAGGTGGAACAGTAGTTGGAACTACCTATGGTATTCTATAGAGATGACCCCCCAGAGAAACAATGACACTGTGGGGTCGAGACTCATAAACAATGTGGTGCTTCCACATATATGGTTGGCCCAAGAGAACATCACAGAAATCTAGTGGGGAAACATCACATAATACCTCATCCTTGAAGGGTTGGATGCCATATGACAATCGACATTGCTGGCTAACACAAAGATCTCATCCTTGGCGAAGCCACCCGATGTTGTATGGTTGCGGGTGTGGTGTTGTCGACAATCCCAACTGTTTGACGACCTCTGTTGAGATGAGGTTCTTCTGGCTTCCATTATCAACAATAAAATGCACTGGGGTCCCCTTCATCCACATCTGTGAATGAAAAAGGTGCTCCCCCTCTTTAGGATCTGTTGGTTCTTCTAGTTGAAGTGTTGTCGTCACGACAATAGCAGTGGGGTCTGCGTCAATGATATGTCATTTACCAGTATTTTCATAATCATATTTTGAATCAGGGTTCGTGTCCTTGTCTTTGATCTTGGCCAACAATGACTGTTTTGAGCGACATTCATCAGTTTTGTGCTAGAGGATTTTGTGGAAATTGCACCATTTTCTGGTGTCCTTCTTTTTCTTCCCGTGACCCTTATTTTGATATGGCTTGGACTGGTTTTCGGGAGACTGTTTGTTAGGGATGTCTTTGTCATAGTTTGGTTGTTGCGGATTTGCAGAACCAAAATCCTATTTGTTCTGGTGCTTAAATTTCTTCTCGATTTTAACAGCATATCGATAGGCATGACCGAGTGATGGGATCTCCAGAAAATCCATTTCAGTTTGGATGTATCTCTGTAGAGCCCCACGGTATTTCAAAACCAAATGTCGTTCGGAGTCTTTGATACCCAGCTTGGTGTGCAATGTATGGAAGGTATTGGTGAACTCTGGAACTGCTTGGCCCCTCTCTTGCCGTAGTATGGTCCATCTCATGTACTGGTCCTCATAGTTGCCAATAGGGTAATATTGTTCCTTTACTGCATACACAAAAAAATCCCAAGTGGGATCGGCCCCATATATTTTAGAATCCTCTGTGGAACTCTGCTCCCAACAAGTTTCCCACCAATGTTTGACATGGGGGAGAGATTTAAGGAGTGTGAAGGTGATCTTTTCTTTGTCGAAAAATTTGTGAACAGAGAAATAATCTTCTAGCGGATTTAACCATTTGTCTAGGGCTTCTACATCTATCTATCCTTCAAATACAGGAATATCAAAATTAATTTGTACCTTGAAAGGTGAGGTGCCTCTAATGTGGCCGCTTGATGAAGATGTGCCTATTGCTATCGGCATGCGTTGAAGGATGTGGGAAAAATTCTCCATCATTTCGTCCCTCTGTCGCGTGAGAGCTTTCTCAAGCAACAGAATGATAGGATCGTCTGCTCCATCGTTTTTCTTTTATTCCACCATTGAAGGTTTCTTGGGTGTGTGAGAGAGATTTTCCTCAAGAGAGACAATCTTGAGACCCAACTTGCTATACTCATACCTTGTCAGGGACATGCACTGAAAAAACGACCAAGAATAGCTTGCTCTGATACCACTGATCCAGATTATTTTCGGCACGAAATGAGATCGGAGATATAATAAATAAATGCACAGAGATATCGAAGATAATTAATAATATAACATAAATATATCATATATGAAACCATAAACAAAGATATACAGTAATACACAATTTCTACTAATGAAATAAATGTACAGAGACTGTAAAATACAGAGTGAAAGACTCGATAGAATGGTGACAACTTATCTCTAAGAAGAGATGTGACGGCTACTCGCATTCACAAGAAGATGATTAAAATGAGGCTCTGAAGGAATTTTTACAATAAATAAGAATGCCAAAAGTCATAGACATCCAAAAACCTAACCCTAGGAGATGAAGCGCCAAAAGTCATGTGGACCCCGTTTGGGTAAGTTAGTACATCAACTTCCCGGGGTCATAACTTTTGCATACGATCTTTGTTTTAGGAATATGATAGCTCGTCAGAAAGGTATCATCGAGGAGATTCATTTTTTGGGATCAATTATTCCTTTGGATATCATTTAATACTTTGATCTCGAAAAACCTTCATTTGGGCCCTCAAAATGACCCCGGAAGTTAAAAACTGCTAAAAATAATAAATTGTCGAATTTGCCAGAAAATTGTTTTGAGCTAGTTGTAAAAGGTAGGTGGCCACCGATATCCACCTGGATCAATCCTCTATCCTTAGGAAGAAATGGTATCCATTGCATTAAGTTCCCGGGGAAGAGGGAAAAGCGTTTGTTGAATCTGCATCTTGGTGAGTTCCTTGCCTTGTTGGAGAAGTCACGCTACTCAGTTTGTGGAAATCTATCACAAACCTGTTGAGGCTGAGGTTGTTCAACAAGTTGGGCTACATGAGAGGACGGTGTGCAGAAGGAATATTTGCACTTAGCTGCAACCTTGTTGACCTGCTTCTGTTTGATAGAAGGTGCTTGGGGAGAAGCTGTAGTGGTTGTAGTGTCCTTATGTTCCCCTTTTGAACAGATTGTGAAGAAGATGAATTTTGCAGTATTAGATACTACCATGCATCACTTTTTAGGTGGAACCTTACTTGGAACTAACTCTGGTATTCTGTAGAGATGATCCCCAAGAGAAACAAGGACACTGCGGGGTCAAGACTCATAAACAGTGTGGCGCTTCCACATATATGGTTGGCCCAAGAGAACATCACATACATCTAGTGGTGAAACATCACATAATACCTCATCCTTGAAGGGTTGTATGCCATATGACAATCAACATTGTTGGCTGACACGAAGATCTCGTCCTTGGCGAAGCCACCCGATGTTGTATGGCTGAGGGTGTGGTGTTGTCGACAATCCCAACTATTTGACGACCTCTATTGAGATGAGGTTCTTCTGTCTTCTGCTATCAACAATAAAATGCATTGGGGTCCCCTTCACCCACATCTATGAATGAAAAAGGCGCTCCCCCTCTTCAGTATCTTTCGGTTCTTCTGGTTGAATTGTTGTGGTCGCGACAATACCAGTGGGGTTTGTGTTAATGATCTGTCCTTTACCAGTATTTTCAGAATCAGATTTTTAATCAAGGTTCATCTCCTTGTCTTTGATCTCAGCCACCAATGATTGTTTTGAGTGACATTCATTAGTGTTGTGCCAAGGGATTTTGTGGAAATCGCACCATTTTCCAGTGTTCTTCCTTGTCTTCCCGTGACCCTTCTTTTCATGTGGCTTATACTGGTTTTCGAGAGACTGTTTGTTAGGGATGTCTTTGTCATACTTTGGTTTTGGGGATTTGCATAACCAAAATCCTGTTTGTTCTTGTGCCTAAATTTCTACTCAATTTTAGCAGCATATCGATAGGCAACACCGAGTGATGAGATGTCCAGAAAATCCATTTCAGTTTGGATGTATCTGTGTAGAGCCCCACGGTATTTCAGAACCAAATGTCATTCGGATTCTTTGATACCCAGCTTGGTGCGCAAGGTATGGAAGGTATTGGTGAACTCCGGAACTGCTTGGCCCCTCTCTTGCCGCAGTGTGGTCCATCTCATGTACTAGTCCTCATAGTTGCCAATAGGGTAATATTGTTCCTTTACCGCATCCACAAAAAAATCCCAAGTGGGATCGATCCCATATATTTCAGACTCCTCTATGGAACTCTGCTCCCAATAAGTTTCCCACCAATGTTTGACATGGGGGAGAGATTTAAGGAGTGCAAAGGTAATCATTTCTTTGTCGGAAAATTTGTGAATAGAGAAATAACCTTCTAGCATATTTAACCATTTGTCTAGGGCTTCTACATCTATCTATCCTTCAAATACAGGAAAATCAAAATTAACTTGTACCTTTAAAGGCAAGGTGCCTCCAAAGTGGTCGCTTGATGAAGATGCATCTGTTTCCATTGGTAGGCGTTGGAGGATGTGGGAAAAATTCTCCATCATTTCGTCCCTCTATCGCATGAGAGCTTGCTGAAGCAACAGACTGATAGGATCGTCTGCTCCGTCATTTTTCTTTTCTTCCTCCATTAAGGGTTTCTTGGGTGTGTGTAACACCCTGTTTTCCCCAGATTGTAAATATAACTGGACTGGCCAAGGACTATGGCAAAACTCATAAGTATGAATATGTGATGTAAATGGACCTGCAAGAGGAGGTCAATGAATGTAAATGACAGTGTGAATTTATGGCAGAATTGTTGAGAGGGGATGTGCAGAAAAGAGACCATGATGGTGGTGGAGGGCACCTTGAAAGAGGGGCGTTAACTTCCACCAAGAATTAAAACACCGTATTTGGACTCCACTGGCCTGGAGAACCAAAAGCGGCTCGCTAGCCCTGAATTTAATGCCTTGCAGGCCGGTAGGTTGATGGCTTGATGAGGGATGGGGAGGTGAACCGCCCATCCGTAGAGCCATCATGAATGACCAGCGCAAGGGTAATCGTGCCACACGCGACCTCGCGAGAGGATAAGGCATACGGCTAAAACAATTGAAGGGGGCGGATGCAAGGGGAACTCTGGCAGATCTATGCAGAGTGAGTGATCGCAGGGGGAGAGGATTGCAACCTTCGCTCCTGGGCGCTGGCAGACGGAGAGATGCAGGTCTCAGAACATCGTGGTCTCAGCTCAGGGGTGGCTAGTGGTAAATCCATTAGGAGTCACTACGCCTACGGTTGGGTGGAAACGAGCACCCCTCTCAGCAGTCGCCTTTCATTGCTGAGCTTATTTCTGATAAGTGTTTTGCTTATATTGTATCTTGAATTTATATGTTGTCACATGTATTCATAGACTTGTGGATAGGTACATGTCTTCCTGTGTAGTAATGTCTGTGTAGTAATCGCTGATAAGGAGTAGATATTAGTTCACAGAACTATGAAATTGTAAAGGATTGCAGCATGAGAGTGTTCACGTAATGTTTGATATGAATTAGTTGATATATGCT
>ML807213.1:287473-307294 GCA_009831015.1 Picea engelmannii
TGATCAAAAGAGAACTCCAAGAGAGTTCCAAACAGGAGATCATGTATATCTCAGAATTAAGCCCAGAAGGAGTTCTCTAAAAATGGGAGCTTGTGCCAAATTGGCACCCTGGTATTGTGGACCTTTTGAGGTCCTAGACAGAGTGGGACCTGTAGCCTATCGGCTAGCACTTCCTCCCACAGTAAAAGCACATAATGTTTTCCATGTTTCCTTATTGAAGAAATATGTACATGATGCTAATCATATAATTGACTGGTCTGTGATCCAGGTGGAACCGGAGGGAGAATTCCTGCCAGAACCCCAATGCGTATTGGACAGAAGGGAAACTCAACTCCGGAATAGAACCATTGCACAGGTCAAGGTGCAATGGAAATATTTTGGCCCAGATGAGGCCACATGGGAAATGGAGGATGCCATGAGACATGCATATCCGATTTTGTTTACTTCTGTACATGTAATTCGTGTTAGTAGCTAAGAACATCGAGGACGATGTTCCTTTTAAGGGGGAGGGAATTGTAACACCCTGTTTCCCCCATATTGTAAATATAACTGGACTGGCCAAGGACTATGGAAAAACTCATAAGTATGAATATGTGATGTAAATGGACCTGCAAGAGGAGGTCAATGAATGTAAATGACAGTTTGAATTTATGGCAGAATTGTTGAGAGGAAATGTGCAGAAAAGAGACCACGATGGTGGTGGAGGGCACCTTGAAAGAGGGGCGTTAACTTCCACCAAGAATTAAAACACCATATTTGGACTCCACTAGCCCGGAGAACCAAAAGCGGCTCGCTAGCTCTGAATTTAATGCCTTGCAGGCCGGTAGGTTGATGGCTTGATGAGGGATGGGGAGGTGAACCTCCCATCCGTAGAGCCATCATGAATGACCAACGCAAGGGTAATCGTGCCACACGCGACCTCGCGAGAGGATAAGGCGTACGGCTGAAACGATTGAAGGGGGCGGACGCGAGGGGAACTCTAGAAGCTCTATGCAGAGTGAGTGATCGCAGGGGGAGAGGATTGCAACCTTCGCTCCTGGGCGCTGGCAGACGGAGAGACACATGTCTCAGAACATCATGGTCTCAGCTCAGGGGTGGCTAGTGGTAAATCCATTAGGAGTCACTACGCCTACGGTTGGGTGGAAACGAGCACCCCTCTCAGTAGTCGCCTTTCATTGCTGAACTTATTTCTGATAAGTGTTTTGCTTATATTATATATTGAATTTATATACTGTCACATGTATTCATAGACTTGTGGATTGGTACATGTCTTCCTGTGTAGTAATGTCTGTGTAGTAATCGCTGATAAGGAGTAGATATTAGTTCACAGAACTATGAAATTGTAAAGGATTGCAGCATGAGAGTGTTCGCGAAATGTTTGATATGAATTAGTTGACATATGCTTAACACCGAGGAAACCGTGCTCGGTTTACGTTGACGAATGAATCTAATCGTGCCCAGCCGTCCTTGGGAAGTTGTTTTTCCTTTATCTGCTTCCGGGAATACCCCGGTAGGGATCTCCTCACAGAGACTTCCTCCTTGGGAAGGTTCATTAAGAACCCAGAACAAGAACTCGAACGCACATGCCTTATTAACCCTGCACGAGGAGGAACGATTCTCTTAAGGTTCCAAGATAGTAGTGTTGTGAGGAGTGACCAGTCGACGGGTGAGATCTCGTCGGAGGAACCATAGTCATTCACGACCATTAGATTGACGAAAGTAACGCAAGCATTACCTGATTTTCCCTCTCTCATCGTGAGCAATGAGAAATTGGGATCGTAAATCCCAAGACCCAAAAGAACAAATCTGGACCGTTAGATCTCGGTTCACATTCCCCGTCAGCCGTTGGATCCAGAGAAGTTGCGCAGGGGTTAAGCGCAGCGGTGGGCGTGCGAGGAAAATGATCTGAGCTATCAGATCTGGAGTAGAAATCCCGTAAGTCGTTGGATCGAGAAGAGTTGCACGGAGTATAACCTCTGCAGGGACACGTGGAAGAGGCTCCCGAAGAGCCGGAGGTCGGGGAATTGGAGTTCCCGGAGACAAGATATTCGTGCACAAGGAAATTGCGATACGCGATTCTCCGATACAATCAGGACCGTCCATCATTTGAGGAACGCGTGTCAGTGGATCCAACACAGTCGGAATTCGGCGTATCAGGGATTTCGTGGACACGAAACCTTTGCATTTCGAAACTGCAAAGTCCGAAACCCCGAAACAGTGAGAGATGATAAAGACCATCCATCATTTCGGACGCGTGTCAGAATCTGGGAAAAGAGTCAGGAATCGGGGAATCGGAGTATTTGGGCACACAAAAATCATTTCACACGGAATCGTGATATGCGATTTCCCGATGAGATCGGGACCGTTCGTTCTTAGGACACGTGGCAATGATCGGAGCCATCGGGAAATCGTGAATCCCGTGGACGAAGTATCTATGCTTAATGAAATCGCGAACCCCGAAAGCCGACGCAATTAACTTAAACTCTTCGATAAAAGTGATTAATTAACGGATGTTTGATTAGGGCTTAATCACATCGCGAAATCGGAGATCGGGGTTTTGGGGAAGGTTATACGGTGGTGGTCCTAGGGTAAATGGTCACATGGGCTATTGTATAGCCTAGAGGGATAATGCGTTTGGGGCATATCGGGGAATCGGAGAGTCGCGAGTTCTGAGGACTCGTGAGTTACGACATCAGAAATCCCAAAACTTCAATAGGAGTAGCCCCGAAAGAAGTTAAGACCACGGTCATAAAGACAAGTGAATCACAGGCTTAGCCTAGAGAGAGAATGCTTAAGGAGCGCTTCGGGATTCGGAGGATCGCGAGTTATGGGGGTGAATGAATTTTGATTTTAGAAACCCCGAATCCTGATATTGAACCAGGGATTGGCACTTCGCTAATGAGGGTTTCCGGAGATTCCCCATTGTGGGAGCTTAACCCCAAAAATTTTAAAAATAATGATAGTGGGTGTGTTACAGTGTGCGAGAGTGATTGTCCTCAAGAGAGACAAGATTGATACCCAACTTTCTATACTCAGACCTCGTCGGGGACATGCACTGAAAAAACGACCAAGAATAGCCTCCTCTGATACCACTGATCCGGATTATTTTCGGCACGAAATGAGATCGGAGATATAATAAAGAAATGCACAGAGATATCGTAGATATTTAATAATATAACATAAATATATCATATATGCAATGATAAACACATATATACAGTAATACACGATTTCTATTAATGAAATAAATGTACAAAGACTATAAAATACAGAGTGAAAGACTCGATAGAATGGTGGCAGCTTATCTCTGAGAAGAGATGTGACAGCTACTCGCATTCACAAGAATATGATTACAATGAGGCTCTGAAGGCATTTTTACAATAAACAAGAATGCCAAAAGTCCTAGACATCCAAAAACCTAACCCTAGGAGATGAAGCACCAAAAGTCATGTGGGCCCCGTTTGGGTAAGTTAGTACATCAACTTTCCGGGGTCGTAACTTTTGCATACGATCTCCGTTTTATGCATATGATAGCTTGTTGGAAAGGTATCGTCAAGGAGATTCATTTTGGGGGAAAAATTATGCCTTTGGCCATCATTTAAAACCTTGATATTGAAAAACATTCATTTGGGCCCTCAAAATGGCCCTGGAAGTTAAAAACTGCTAAAAATAGTAAATTGTCGAATTTGCCAGAAAACTATTTTGAGCCAGTCGGAAAAGGTGGGTGGCCACTGATATCCACCTGGATCAATCCTCCCTCCTTATGAAGAAATGGTATCCATTGCATTGAGTTCCCAAGGGAGAGGGAAAATCATTTGCTGAATCTGCATCTTGATGAGTTGCTTGCCTTGTTGGAGGCGTCGCGCTACTCAGTTTGCGGAAGTATGTTACGAACCTATTAAGGCTGAGCCTATTCAACAAGTTGGGCTACATGAGAGGAAGGTGTGCAGAAGGAATCTTTGCACTTTGTTGCAACCTTGTCGACCTGCTTCTGTTGGATAGAAGGTGCTTGAGGCAAAGTTGTAGTGGTTGCAGTGTCATTTTGTTCCCCTTTTGAACAGATTGTGAAGAAGCTAAATTTTGCAGTATGAAATACTACCTTGCGACACTTTTTAGGTGGAACAGTAGTCGGAACTACCTCTAGTATTCTGTAGAGATTACCCGCTAGAGAAACAATGACACTGCGAGGTCGAGACTCATAAACAGCGTGGCACTTCCACATATATGGTTGGCCCAAGAGAACATCATAGACATCTAGTGGGGAAACATCACATAATACCTCATCCTTGAAGGGTTGGATGCCATATGACAATCGACATTGCTGGCTGACATGAAGATCTCGTCCTTGGCGAAGCCACTTGATGTTGTATGGCTGCGGGTGTGGTGTTGTCGACAATCCCAATTGTTTGACGACCTCTGTTGAGATGAGGTTCTTATGGCTTCCGCTATCAACAATAAAATGCACCAGGGTCCCCTTCACCCACATCTGTGAATGAAATAGGCACTCCCCCTCTTCAGGATCTGTTGGTTCTTCTGGTTGAATTGTTGTGGTCGTGACAATAGCAGTGGGGTCTGCTTCAATGATATGTCCTTTACCATTATTTTCAGAATCAGATTTTGAATCAGGGCTCGTCTCCTTGTCTTTGATCTCAACCACCAATGATTGTTTTGAGTGACATTCATCGGTGTTGTGCCATGGGCTTTTGTGAAAATCACACCATTTTCCGGTGTCCTTCTTTCTCTTTGAGTGACCCTTATTTTCATGTGGTTTGGAATGGTTTTCGGGAGACTGTTTGTTAGGGACGTCTTTGCCATACTTTGGTTGTTGCGGGTTTGCAGAACCAAAATCCCATTTGTTCTGGTGCTTAAACTTCTGCTCGATTTTAACAGCATATCGATAGGCAGCATCGAGTGATGAGATGTCCAAAAAATCCATTTCAGTTTGGATGTATCTGTGTAGAGCCCCACAGTATTTCAGAATCAAATGTCGTTCGGAGTCTTTGATACCCAGCTTGGTTTGCAAGGTATGGAAGGTATTGGTGAACTCCATAACTTCTTGGCCCCTCTCTTGCTGCAGTGTGGTCCATCTCATGTACTGGTCCTCATAGTTGTCAATAGGGTAATATTGTTCCTTTACCGCATCCACAAAAAAATCCCAAGTGGGATCGGCCACATATATTTCAGACTCCTCTGTGGAACTCTACTCCCAATAAGTTTCCCACCAATGTTTGACATGGGGGAGAGATTTAAGGAGTGCGAAGGTGAACTTTTCTTTGTCGAAAAATTTGTGAACAGAGAAATAACCTTCTAGCAGATTTAACCATTTGTCTAGGGCTTTTGCATCTATTTGTCCTTCAAATATAGAAATATCAAAATTAACTTGTACCTTGAAAGGTGAGGTGCCTCGAAAGTGGTCGCTTGATGAAGATGCGCATGTTGTTATCGGCAGGCATTGAAGGATGTGGTAAAAATTCTCCATCATTTCGTCCCTCTGTCGCATGAGGGCTTTCTCAAGCAACAAACTGATAGGATCGTCTGCTCCGTCATTTTTCTTTTCTTCCGCCATTGAGGGTTTCTTGGGTGTGCGAGAGAGATTATCCTTAAGAGAGACAAGCTTGAGACCCAACTTGCTATACTCATACCTCGTCGGGGACATGCACTAAAAAAATGACCAAGAACAACCTGCTCTGATACCACTGATCCAGATTATTTTCGGCACGAAATGAGATCGGAGATATAATAAAGAAATGCACAGAGATATCACAGATATTCAATAATATAAAAGAAATATATCAGAGATGCAACCATAAACATAGATATACAGTAATACACAATTTCTATTAATGAAATAAATGTACAGAGTCTGTAAAATACAGAGTGAAAGACTCGATAGAATGGTGGCAACTTATCTCTGAGAAGAGATGTGACGGCTACTCGCATTTACAAGAAGATGATTATAATGAGGCTTTGAAAGAATTTTTACAATAAACAAGAATGCCAAAAGTCCTAGACATCCACAAACCTAACCCTAGGAGATGAAGCGCCAAAAGTCATGTGGGCCCTGTATGGGTAATTTTGTACATCAACTTCCTAGGGTCGTAACGTTTGCATACGATCTTCGTTTTAGGCATATGATAGCTCGTTGGAAAGGTATCATTGAGGAGATTCATTTTGGAGGCTCAATCATGCTTTTGGCTATCATTGAGAACATTTATATTGAAAAATCATCATTTCGGACCTCAAAATGGCCCCAGAAGTTAAAAATTGCTAAAAATAGTAAATTGTCAAATTTGCCAGAAAACTGTTTTGAGCCAATCAGAAAAGGTGGGTGGCCATCGATATACACTTGGATAAAACATACCTCCTTAAGAAGCAATGGTCTCCATTGAGTTGAGTTCTAGGGGGAGAGGGAAAAGCGTTTGATGAATCTGCATCTTGGTGAGCTGCTTGACTTGTTGGAGACGTCGCTCTGCTCAGTTTGTGGAAATCTGTCACGAACTTGTTGATGTTGAGGCTGTTCAACAAGTCGAAATACATGAGAGGACAATGTGCAGAAGGAATCTTTGCGCTTTGCTACAACCTTGTCGACCTGCTTCTGTTGGATAGAAGGTGCTTGGTGCGAGGCTATAGTGGTTGCAGTGTCCTTCTGTTCCCCTTTTGAACAGATTGTGAAGAAGCTGAATTTTGCCGTATGAGATACTACCTTGCGACACTTTTTAGGTGGAACAGTAGTTGGAACTACCTCTGGTATTCTGTAGAGATGACCCCCCAGAGAAACAATGACACTGCGGGGTCGAGACTCATAAACAATGTGGCACTTCCATATATATGGTTGGCACAAGAGAACATCATAGACATCTAGTGGGGCAACATCGCATAATTCTTCATCCTTGAAGGGTTGGATGCCATATGAAAATTGGCATTGTTGGATGACACGAAGATGTTGTCCTTGGTGAAGCCACCCGATGTTGTATGGTTACGGGTGTGGTGTTGTCGACAATCCCAACTGTTTGACGACCTCTGTTGAGATGAGGTTCTTCTGGCTTCCACTATCAACAATAAAATGCACGGGAGTCCCCTTCACCCACATATGTGAATGAAAAAGGCGCTCCCCCTCTTTAGGATATGTTGGTTCTTCTGGTTGAATTGTTGCGGTAGTGACAATAGTAGTGGGGTTTGCGTTAATGATCTGTCCTTTACCAGTATTTTCAGAATCATATTTTGAATCAGGGTTTGTCTCCTTGTCTTTGATCTCGACCACCAATGACTGTTTTGAGCGACATTCATCGGTGTTGTGCTATGGGCTTTTGTGGAAATCGCACCATTTTCCGTTGTCCTTGTTTGTCTTCCTGTGACCCTTCTTTTCATGTGGCTTGGAATGGTTTTCGGGAGACTGTTTGTTAGGGATGTCTTTGTCATACTTTGGTTGTTGCAGATTTGCAGAACCAAAATCTCATTTATTTTGGTGCTTAAATTTCCGCTCGATTTTAACAACATATCGATAGGCAACACCGAGTGATGAGATGTCCAGAAAATAAATTTTAGTTTGGATGTATCTATGTAGAGCCCCAAAGTATTTCAGAACCAAATGTCATTCGTAGTCTTTGATACCTAGCTTGGTGCGCAAGGTATGGAAGATATTGGTGAACTCTGGAACTACTTGGCCCCTCTCTTGTCGCAGTGTGGTCCATCTCATGTACTGGTCCTCATAGTTGCCAATAGGGTAATATTGTTCCTTTACCGCATCCACAAAAAAATCCCAAGTGGGATCGACCAAATATATTTTAGACTCCTCTATGGAACTCTGCTCCCAATAAGTTTCCCACCAATGTTTGACATGGGAGAGAGCTTTAAGGAGTGCGAAGGTGATATTTTCTTTGTTGGAAAATTTGTGAATAGAGAAATAACCTTCTAGCAGATTTAACCATTTGTCTAGGGCTTTTGCATCTATCTGTCCTTCAAATACAAGAATATCAAAATTAACTTGTACCTTGAAAAGCGAGGTGCCTCCAAAGTGGTCGCTTGATGAATATGTGCCTGTTGCTATCGACAGGCATTGAAAGATGTGGGAAAAATTCTCCATCATTTCGTCCCTCTGTCGCGTGAGAGCTTGCTCAACCTACAAAATGATAGGATCGTCTGCTCCGTCGTTTTTCTTTTCTTCCACCATTGAGGGTTTCTTGGGTGTGTGAGAGAGATTTTCCTCAAGAGAGACAAGCTCGAGACCCAACTTGATATACTCAGACCTCGTCGGGGACATGCACTGAAAAAACGACCAAGAACAACTTGCTCTAATACCACTGATCCAGATTATTTTCGACACAAAATGAAATCGGAGATATAATAAAGAAATGCACATAGATATCGCAGATATTCAATAATATAACATAAATATATAAGAGATGCAACCATAAACACAGATATACAGTAATACAGGATTTCTACTAATGAAATAAATGTACAGAGACTGTAAAATACAGAGTGAAAGATTCGATAGAATTGTGGCAGCTTATCTCTGAGAAGAGATGTGGCGGCTACTCGCATTCGCAAGAAGATGATGACAATGAGGCTCTGAAAGAATTTTTACAATAAAAAAGAATGCCCAAAGTCCTAGACATCCAAAAACCTAACCCTAGGAGATGAAGCACCAAAAGTCATGTGGGCCCTATTTGGGTAAGTTAGTACATCAACATCCTAAGGTCCTAACTTTTGCATACGATCTCCGTTTTAGGCATATGATAGCTCGTTGGAAAGGTATCGTCGAGGAGATTCATTTTGGGGGCTCAATTATGCCATAGTCTATCATTTATAACTTCAATCTCGAAAAACCTTCATTTGGTCCCTCAAAATGGCCCCTGAAGTTAAAAACTGCCAAAAATAGTAAATTGCCAAATTTGCCAGAAAATTGTTTTGAGCCAGTCAAAAAAGGTGGGTGGCCATCAATATCCACCTAGATCAATCCTCCCTCCTTAGGAATCAATGGTATCCATTGCGTTGAGTTCCTGGGGGAGAGGAAAAAGCGTTTGTTGAATCTGCATCTTGGTGAGTTGCTTGCCTTGCTCGAGACGTCGCGCTGCTCAATTTGTGGAAATATGTCACGAACCTATTGAGGCTGAGGTTGTTCAACAAGTCGGGATACATGAGAGGATGGTGTGCAAAAGGAATCTTTGCGCTTTGCTGCAACCTTGTCGACCTACTTCTATTGGATAGAAGGTGCTTGGGGCGAAGCTGTGGTGGTTGCAGTGTCCTTCTGTTCCCCTTTTGAACAAATTGTGAAGAAGCTGGATTTTGCAGTATGAGATACTACCTTGCGGCATTTTTTATGTGGAATAGTAGTCGGAACTACCTCTGGTATTCTGTAGAGATGACCCCCCAGAGAAACAATGACACTGCAAGGTCGAGACTCATAAACAACGTGGCACTTCCACATATATGGTTGGCCCAAGAGAACCTCACAAACATCTAGTGGGGAAACATCACATAATACCTCATCCTTGAAGGGTTGGATGCCATATGACAATCGACATTGCTGGCTGACACAAAGATCTCGTCCTTGGCGAAGCCACCCGATGTTGTATGACTGTGGGTGTGGTGTTGTCGACAATCCCAACTGTTTGACGACCTCTATTGAGATGAGGTTCTTCTGGCTTCCGCTATCAACAATAAAATGCATCGGGGTCCCCTTCACCCACATCTATGAATGAAAAAGGTGCTCCCCCTTTTCAGTATCTGTTGGTTCTTCTGGTTGAATTGTTGCGGTCGCGACAATAACAGTGGGGTCTGCGTCAATGATCTGTCCTTTACCAGTATTTTCAGAATCATATTTTGAATTAGGGTTCGTCTCCTTGTCTTTGATTTTGGCCACCAATGATTGTTTTGAGCGACATTCATCGGTGTTGTGCCAGGGGATTTTGTGGAAATCACACCATTTTCCATTGTCCTTCTTTGTCTTCCCGTGACCCTTCTTTTCATGTGGCTTGGACTGGTTTTCGGAAGACTGTTTGTTAAGGATGTCTTTGTCATACTCTGGTTGTTGTGGATTTGCAGAACCAAAATCTTGTTTGTTCTGGTGCTTAAATTTCTGCTCGATTTTAACAGCATATCGATAGGCAACACTGAGTGATGAGATGTCCAGAAAATCCATTTTAGTTTGGATGTATCTGTGTAGAGCCCCACAGTATTTCAGAACCAAATGTCCTTCGAAGTCTTTGATACCTAGCTTGGTGCACAAGGTATGGAAGGTATTGGTGAACTATGAAACCGCTTGGCCCCTCTCTTGCCGCAGTGTGGTCCATCTCATGTACTGGTCCTCATAGTTGCCAATAGGGTAATATTGTTCCTTTACCGCATCCACAAAAAAATGCCAAGTGGGATCGACCCCATATATTTCAGACTCCTCTGTGGAACTCTGCTCCCAATAAGTTTCCCACCAATGTTTGACATGGGGGATAGCTTTAAGGAGTGAGAATGTAATCTTTTCTTTGTCGGAAAATTTGTTAACAGAGAAATAACCTTCTAGCAGATTTAACCATTTGTCTAGAGCTTCTGCATCTATCTGTCCTTCAAATACAGGAATATCAAAATTAACTTGTACCTTGAAAGGCAAGGTGCCTCCAAAGTGGTCATTTGATGAAGATGCGCCTATTTCTATCGACAGGCGTTGAAGGATGTGGAAAAAAATCTCCATCATTTTGTCCCTCTGTTGTGTGAAAGCTTTCTCAAGCAACAGACTGATAGGATCGTCTGCTTCGTCGTTTTTCTCTTCTTCCGCCATTTAGGGTTTCTTGGGTGTACGAGAGTGATTGTCCTCAAGAGAGACAAGCTCAAGACCCAACTTGCTATACTCAGACCTCGTCGTGGACATGCACTGAAAAAACGACCAAGAACAACCTGCTTTGATACCACTGATCCAGATTATTTTCGGCACAAAATGAGATCAGAGATATAATAAATAAATGCACAGAGATATCGTAGATATTCAATAATATAACATAAATATATCATATATGCAACCATAAACACAGATATACAGTAATACACGATTTATATTAATGAAATAAATGTACAGAGACTGTAAAATATAGAGTGAAAGACTCGATAGAATGGTGGCAGCTTATCTCTGAGAAGAGATGTGACGGCTACTCGCATTCGCAAGAAGATGATTACAATGAGGCTCTAAAGGCATTTTTACAATAAATAGGAAAGCCAAAAGTTCTAGACATCCAAAAACCTAACCCTAGGAGATGAAGCGCCAAAAGTCATGTGGGCCCCGTTTGGGTAAGTTAGTACATCAACTTTCTGGGGTCGTAACTTTTGCATATGATTTTTGTTTTAGGCATATGATAGCTCATTGGAAACGTATCGTTGAGGAGATTCATTTTGGGGGATCAATGATGCTTTCGACTATCATTGAGAACATTGATCTTGAAAACCTTCATTTGGGCCCTCAAAATGGCCCCGGAAGTTAAAATCTACTAAAAATAGTAATTTGTCGAATTTGCCAGAAAACTGTTTTGAGCCAGTCAGAAAAGGTGGGTGGCAACCTATATCCACATAGATCACGAAGCAATGACAATCATATGTGGTGTTCCACACTTAATACCTACAACTCAAGCACGCAATTCAATAGCAGGTCACTTCCATCCAGAGCATAGTTATGGAGGTAACACAATGACTCTAGCTGGTGTAGGACAAAGCCTGCACACTTTTTGAAGTGATCGAGGGACAAGGCGCACAACTAGAACAAGTGGTCACAACAGTAGAATAATGCTTGGGAAGGCCTGTGACCGAGCAAGTAATCCAGGGGTTCGCCGAGTAGGAGGCTCTGGGGAAGCAACAAGTCGAGGCAACTCAAGTTAATCTCGAGGCCTTCGAGGCACTGTTGCCTAGATCAGAGTGACTCAGGACGAGTCACAGGTAAGTGTTGGGGGCCTGTTGGCCCTTGACCAGGTTTTGTGGAAACACTGGTCATGTTTGACCATTTTTGGGACTTCGACAGGCTGCTCAAAGACGGAGCGAAGATCGCAGGATCTCGCCCTTTTTGCGGTCTTTTTGGGTTTTAGGGTTTATGTAATGGGTATGGGATGTCAGCCCATGGGTCTTACCCATGTTTTGTCCCTTTTTGTAATGTATAAATAAGTAGCTAGGTGATGTAAGAAGTAGTGTTAGTTATGTGCAAAGATTCGTAATCGACTCAGTGCATGAGTAGTGGCTTTTGTGCATACTGTGTGTTGAGGCTTGCAGAGCTAAGTGTAAGTGGTTTTAAGAGGCTTTATGCCTTGACCTAATTCAGGGAAGGAGGATCTGACGAAGTGTGTGCAGATCTCCTGTCCTTTGCGGAGTTGGATCTGTGGCTTGGTGCATGTAAGAAGATTGGAAGAGACTAATAAAGAAGAAGAAGAGTTGGTGGACGTAGCCCCACACTGGAGTGACCTGTGTTGTTATGATTTGTGTAATGTTTTTCATGATGTTTATGTATCTATTTGCTTAGTGCACTGTTCTTGATGTATGATAGGTAGATTCATTGATGCTTAGTGCTTGATATATGAATAAACGCTAGATCTACTCTGATGCTATGCGTTAGATGCCTGGAGGTGCTTAATCTAGATTACTACTGCGTTGTTCTGTGCTTAGGGTTTAATATGAGATGTGAATGGATTTATGACTAATGCATTGGCTTAGTGCTATGTTAAGTGTTGTAATCACAGATCTGTGTCCCAGCTAGGTTGTAAACACTTGAGTCCTGCAACCCCCTTGCCTCTACCTCAGGTGAGACTTCATCTGCTTCGCAGGTGTTGTCGAAAGGGGCGGTAGTTAGGGTTTTGTTGGTGTGTTGTTGAAGCGTTGAACCCTGGGTCTGCCCCTGTGCCAACAAATTCGATCTTTCATTCTTTAAGTCTTTAAATTTGGGTCACAAAGGTAAGTTTGGTATAAAAGGAAAAAATGATATAAAAGGAACTCCACATTACTTTTCATTAGAAACAAAACACATGTTTTATATAGTTATGTGGGTATAAACAAATGCATTCATCATCTAATTTTCACTAACTTGTGAAAAGGTAAATGTAAATAAGGTTTTTCATGGGAATGTTTTTCAACAACTATAATATTTTACCTTTAAATTTTTTAAGAGTGATATTATTTTATTATTATTATATATATATATAAAAAGAGAGGAACAATGTATATTTTTTTTTTATGTATTTAATATTTATAAATTTTAAAAATATCATATATTAATACTATATATTTAATAAGAGAAGAATTACATATCTCTTTCATATTTAATTACAAAAAAATATAATAAAAAATAAATATTATTAATATTACACTTACATTTTTAAGTTTATATATAAATAATCAACTACACCTTTAACTTACTAAAAACATAAATATAAATTATCACAAAATCATGAAGTTAAAATATAGAATAACATAATAAGACTAACATAAACATTATGTTTTTTTTCTTTTTAACTAGAACATAACTATAATTATAGAAGTTGCCTCCCACACAATCTAGTTAAAAGTTGCTTTAAATTGCACTACATCTATATGTAGATTTTCTAATTTTACCCTCAAGATTTTATTTAGATTTTCTAATTTTACCCTAAATTTATAATAGGATAAAAAATATAATAATAATATAAATATGATGATGATAATGAATTAATGTACATTGATATCATAATTGATCTATAAGACTTAAAAAAGTAAAAGATTAATAATAATATAAATATAATATCAGGATAAAATAATAATAATAAATGAATATAAATCAAGTTGATATTTAAAATGATGATGATGAGGATGTTGAATGTTCATTTAAACAATAATAATAATAAATGAATACAAATCAAGTTGATATTTAAAATGATGATGATGAGGATATGTTCATTGAGACTATAATTGGTCTATGGGACCATAAGAAAGGTAAGAGATTACTTAGATTTCTTTAAAATCTTATTTTGTGCTAAAAAAACATTGAAGCATTCCAAAATCATCATAGTTTTGTTGAATCACCAGGTTAGGAAGGTCAATATGGTAACATATATTTTGAAATTGTGATCTAATTTGAGTATAAGGAAGGCACTCTAGGAAAAAGTGTTTTTCATCTTCAACCTTCTTAGTGTCACAAAGCTGACAAATTCTTACATTTCTTTATGTTTTGGGAATTGTTAAAAAATTTGAATATTTTTACAAAAATATAGTCAAACATTTTATAGTTGTCATATGAAGGATTAATAAGATTTGCCAAGTTTTTTACATTTTAAAATAAATTTCCATCCTTAAAATCATCCCTACTTATTTATATACATTAAATACCTAATCATATACACTTAATGGGGAAAACTAACTTATATAATTAGTTTAAATAATTTTAACATTAAATTTATGAAATATTAATTTTTTTTTTTTATATAAATCTTAAATTTGTACATTTTAAAATAATTTAAATTAAAAAATTAAAATCCATCTAACAATCAACGAACCTTTTTATTATATTAAAGAACCTTTTATTATATTAAATTTTTAATATATGATACATAGACTTATAATCCTTTATAAACACTTAAGCATGTGCTAACTTCAAAGTCAATGATTTGCTACTAATTTTTATCCTCATACTTTCTTTGTTTAGTAAATAGCTTTCTTGAAGATAGGGACACTTTATGGCTGTAAGTAACCTTAAAAGTATTTAACCCTTTTTAATCTCCTCACCTTAAATAGAATAAATATTGCTTAAAAGTATTTAACCCTTTTTTATCTCTCTATACAGGGCATCCACACCACTCAGTAATGTTGCTTCCTTAAATATTGTTAAATGAGAGTATTCATCACACAGAAGATAGAAAAGAAAAAGGGGATATTCTGCAAAATTAATGCAAATTGCATGATGAATTCAAAGTTCTCATTAAAAAAAGAACAGGGAAGAACCGTCAGGAGGCGTGGAAGGCCAAATATAGACTTATAAGTGGCAAAAAGAGCTCCTGAGGGAGCAAAAGGTCATGGTCCCGCGTGATGGATGTAGATATTATATTATCTTGTCTGACCGTGTCGAAAATAATGTGCACAGAGAATGCACATTTATATCCATATGTTCATCCCCAAATTTATCGGGTAAGTGTTCCAGGTTGTCTTATTTTGCAGCCTAATGGCAATCCAGGCATCAGGGGTTAGTTACAGGATACCGTGCTTCATCCATTCCAGAGGCAACCCAACACAGAACAACGGGATTCCCAATGTGTTTTCTGTAATTTGCCAGGTGGGTGTTCATAATTCCCAATTGGGTTTCCAAAATGGCAACAGCGTCTGCATCCCCGATTCCAAGTTTTTCAGATCCCTTCTTCATGCATATCCCAAGAGGAAGAGGAGGATCAGGAGAGATGGTGTGATAGTAGCAGAATCGGTGGCCAATGTGAACAGTGGTACTTCTGGCTCAGGATGGTGGGACAATCTCAGAGGAGGGTCTCGTCCTCTCTCTAGCGACGTCGTTTGGCCAGCAGCAGGTGTTTTTACTACTTTCCTTTTATTTGTCAAATTCATCTGTAGATTGCATTTAAAATAGAAGATTCTCAGATATCTGTTGATGGAACTTCAGTGCTCATCTGGGTATGTATCCCTTGCTGTTGCCATCACTCTACTGAATTGGATTTCTGGAGGATTCCAATTCCAATAGTTGGATGCATTTGAATCAATGACTCATTGATAGCTTTAACTTTGGAATCTGATATTGCATTATTAACTGATAAATGCTTAATCATGGTCTCTTTTTTATGTTTCCTTTTGCCTTTTTACTATTAATAACTGTTATTTATCAAAATATTTTCCCTGCATTTTTGCTTTACTTTGCTCCAAGTTTCTCCTTCTCTGAGTGTTTCCATGTATATTAACAAGAAAAAAAACTACCTTGTTGATTCCATATCAAACCAATGTCTCAAATGCCAGCCTAACTGTGGCAAAGAGCTTTCTTGCTTCTACGAATTTGCAGCATCTTGCCTATATCCAACCCAGGACTCAAAATTTGTTCTCTCTTTTGCTTGGCAAGTCCCTACAAGCCCTTTTAGAATTTTTGATGATTACAGTTTGAACATTTATAATTTGTTTTGTAGCAACCCTGGTGACATGGGGAACGTTTCATTTCATCCTTCTCAAAAGGGTCCAAATGTTAGAATTATGCCTTCTTTACAGAGGAACGACAATTAAGCAGGGGGTAGATAGCCTGACCAAGAAACCCATTTTCAGTGATGAAAGTGCAAAACTTCTATCGAACCTTCTGTGAAAGTAATGGTGATGCAACCATATTGTTGGAGGAAATTACAAAAGGGTTGAGCTTCTTGAATATGATAAAGACTAGCTCAATTCATCCTTAGTTAATTGGGGCTACTTTGCTAGAGTTGAATAATTACTGTTGGCTTTAGATTCTAGAACCATGTTCACTAGATGAAAACTTCCATGTTCTACTGACTATGTAGTGATCCTGCTATCATATTCTCAAAGTTTCAAGTATATGGCTGATAACATAAGCCCAAAATATCAAGTATATGAATAATAACATAAGCCAATAATTTTGCCTATATGCCAAGTATAAATAAAAATATTATTTAGGAGGAGGAGCACTTCTCCCAAATTACAAAGGGCGTTGCACTTAAAGAGATTAGACTCTAGAGAGAAAATTTCCAAGTATTAAGAATAAGAATTATGACAGGGTGACTTAAATGATTTATCATGTTCTATATTTCTGGTAGTTTACTAGTGCTCATGTAGCCCTGTCTTTTGGGATGATATCATGATGCACTCAATAACATCAATTATCATATTAGGTTACGATCACTACAAACTGGACAGAACTCACGTTCAATCTTAGAAGCAAATTTAGTATCGACTCATAGATGAGGCAAGTTGGATTAAAACAGACTAGAGCTGATTTACATACAATAATTCAAATTAAGATGTTTTCTTTGCGCTTGACAGAATAGAGGGAAAATCTGATAAAAAAGGCTTGCCACACCCTGCATTCATCCTGCATTCATTGCCACTTCAAGGAATGTTTTCCAGATTCAGTAAGAAACATACACATCTTGTCTACTCACCTTAGGAAAAAGCAGGGAATTAGTTCACAAGGTTCTTTAAGTTGATGTCTTGCATCGGTAAATTTTCTTAAAGTTTTTTTGAATAGGAGGTCATATTGAAATTCTAGTAGATGAGGCATAAAATCTAGTAGATTGTTTCAGCTTATTCCATTGATATGTGCAGGGGCATTTGTGGCAATGGCAATCATGGAACTTATAGATATTATGATTGCACCCAAAGGGCTGAAATTGACAATTGCTCCGTTTGGTGCTGTCTGTGCTGTGTTGTTTACTGCTCCAACTTCACCAGCAGCACAGGTAGGCTCTAAACTTTTATGATCCGTTTTTCTATTTTGAGCAATACCTCAAAGAAAGTAGAAATTACGATTCCAAGAGTCATCTAGTTAAACTCAGACTTAAACAGCAGCTCTAAAATTTGTAAACATATTGAATTTCTCATGTAAAATCAGTACTATATTAAGCCATCTAATACAAAAAATAGACAATCAGGTCTCTTGTTGAGCCTTTTGTAAAATTGACACATTTGATTTTGAACTTCATATGCAGAAGTACAATATGTTCGTTTCTCATATTGGCTGTGCAGCTCTTGGAGTGATTGCATTAGCTGTTTTTGGCCCAGGTTGGGTTGCCCGCAGTGTTGCCCTAGCTGCATCTGTGGCATTCATGATATATTCCGGTTCTTTCCACCCTCCTGGTGTGTTTCTATTCATTTACCCCATTCTTGAATTGCATCTTATACAATATTCACATTACTTGGAATCAATTTCACTTAAACTTCTTGTTGCATTTTCAATCAAATTCGCTTCAATTTGTTGTTGCAATTTCAATTTGATGTTGGGCCTGTGACACAGTTGATTCGATATCTTTATAAAATATCTAAATTTTGGAGCATTGTCTGCAGCTGCTGGTCTGCCTATACTTTTCATTGATGGACCAAAGTTTCAACACCTGCAATGGTGGTACTCCATATTTCCTGGAGCAGCAGGCTGCATTCTATTATGTTTGATGGTAAGTCTTGCCCTATTTTGAATGATTTCCTTGACTTGATATCAATAGTGATGATTGTGTTGTTTATACATCAGCGTAGATCTATCTTAAATCAGGATCTATTAAGCACTAAGAGCAATCAAAAAGAAACCAAGGTGCAGTTTTCTCCATGCTTAAATATCCGGAGTTAAGATGTGCTTATACCAATCTACAACTTGGAGTTTGCAAATAATCCCTGCTTTGATTGAAAGCTGTTTTCACAAAACTGATGTCCACACAGATTTCTAATGTTTCAAACTAATGTATTATTGTCAAATTGATGTATTATTCATTTATGTAAATTAATGTGTCAAAAGAAAAGCATAGAACTATTGTCTTCTTGATTAGTTGCAGGTTGTAGACCATTTTTTGTTAGTGTCGTGAGCTTCTAAAATGTATGAAAGTAGAACTTACTGCACTGAATGGATTCTTTCCATCTACAACGGGATGTTTCACTACCAAACTGTATGCAATTCCTTAGATTTGTCTTTTCTGAAGAGTATTAAAGACTCCAACGTCACACCACTTGTATAGCATCTTGAGCATTAGAATCTTCTGGTGAAAAGCTCTTAAATATTCTTAATTTGAAATTTTTTCTAAAATATACTGATTTGGTTTTGTGCTGCAGCAAGAGTTGGTGACTTTCTTGAAAAAAAATTACAAGTTTTGAAGTGTTGATGTATTTCCAAAAGCTGGTATCTTTCTCTTCCAGATATAGGGTTGCCCACAAAAAGTTCTAAAATTTCGCCTCTAAACCAATAGTTCTCTGGCAAAAATAAAAAATGGCAAATGGACCATAACTATGTTCATGGAGTGCTTTCTGAGGTCTATTGCAGCAAAGAGAAAGTAACCCTCGCGCTCTTCTCATTTCATTTTTCTCATTAAATCTGTAGCAGAAGGTGACAGTTCCCTGCTGAACTTGTCTGTTGCAATTTCAATGCAAGCAATTGTTACATGCACGTTGTCATTTAATTGGAAATCCTTAGAATTGGCTGTTGAGAGTGAAACTGGCCTGAGGATGTTCTTCTAGGAACCAATCTGTATATGCCTGTGAGAGGAAACCTGGAACTAAAATTGTAGAATAAGTACTTGCACAGTCGCCAGGTTCAAATATTGTCGTTGAAGATGGTGGTAAGTGTAAAATCTTGTTTGTACTTCGATGTCGGTCCTAAGTTAATGGCTAAACATTCGCATCAAAATATGCTGGCATGTTGCTGTTGTAAGATTACATGTATCTGCAATTTATGACATGCAATTTATGGCATGTTACTGTTGTAAGATTACATGTATCTGCTGTTGTAAGATTACATGTTAATTCTCTGTCAAACTACGAAGGAATACTTAGTTTCTTCATGAGTATATCCGCAAACAAGTTCATATATCCGCAAACAAGTTCATGTGCATCTTAATCCTGCAAAAAGAAGAAGAAAGATCAAACACAAAAAACATGTTTAGAACATTGCAATATGGTTAATAGATAACATATAATTAATACATAATTATTTAATTACTGCAAAAATAAGAAGAAAGATCTTACAAAAAAAACATGTTTAGAACATTGCAATATAGTTAATAATAGATAATATATAATTAATACATAATTATTTAATTACTATAACATCTGCATATTATGGTCATGATCAGTCTTGTATAACAACATTGCAATTGTGGGTTGCTATACATTGTAAAAAAATTTATACTT
>ML807214.1:0-64383 GCA_009831015.1 Picea engelmannii
AAAGGAAGTCGGGGCTTCCACCCAGTGGGTGCTGGGATTCTGTGAGAGTTGGTGCTCTCTGCCAGTTGGTGCTGGCAATCAGAGGTTGTAGCCTCTATGAGTTGGTTCTCATAAAAGATAAGTTGTAACGAAGTTGGTGCTTGCTGAACATCTTAAGAAGACGAGGTTTTTTCCCGGGTTGGGTTTCCTCTTGAAAAATCTGTGTCTCATAATTGTGAATGAATGCTGTGTGTGTGATTGCTGTTCGTTATGATATATGCTTTATGTTTACAACACTGGTTTTCACAGTAAAGACTTACTGCCACTAAGATTAATGATTCGAAGTTAAAATTGATAGAGATTGTTAATAATTTACAATAACTGATTCACCCCCCCCCTCAGTTATTTCATACCTGTAACAGTTAGAGAGACAGGGAGAGAGAGAGGGGAGGGGATGATGGGGGAGAGAGAGATGGGAAGAGGGAGAAAAGGAGTGAGGGGAAGAGGGGGCATAAAGAGAGAGTGAGAGGAAGAGAGGGAGAGGGGAAAGTGAGCGACTGAAGAGAGAGAGGAAGATAGAGGGAGGGAGGGAGAGGGGGTTAGAGAGAGAGAGAGAGAAGGAGTTTATGTTAGTAATTGATCTAGAATTGGATCTCGGGACCAAAATGGGTCTAGGAAGTCCTAAAAATCAAATTTCTCAGAATTGATTCAAAATGGACGTGTGCATAGGAATCACCAATATGAACCCAACACAACTTGAACGGGCTGAAATGGACATTGTATGTTGAAGATATCGCAGTCTGTTCATTTCATCAAACATGTAAAAAAATAGATGTTGAATGTATAGTCAGTACAGTCCGTACAGTGCTAACATGGCAGATAACTATATAGGTCGTACGGTTGTACAACTAACGTGGCAAGGCACATTGGTGTGAATGTGGGCAGGTACAGGTGGATCAGTCAGAGTGTGACATGTGGCACCACTGCAAGGGTGACATGTGGCACAGGCTGACGTGGCAAGGTACAGTGGCAGGTACAGTGGATGTTGATGTGGCACTAGATGACGTGGAACTGGATGACATGGAAAGGGTCATACTGTTGGAAATATAACTGAGAGGGGGGGTGAATCAATTATGTAAATACACTTGAAACTTTTCTTGTTATTTTTTATTCCTTCTAGATTATTATTTAATGTGTTGTTGATAACTTAACATGCATAGATATACAATATTTGATCAATCAAACAAAATACATAGAGACAGTGATTTTCAAGAGGAAACCCATAAAGGGTGAAAACCTCTTCTTCTTAGGATGTAAATTAAGCTCCAAATTTCATGTACATCACAGTCTTTGAGATCCAACCCAAATATGAGGCTACAACCTCTGATAGCAAGCTACAACTTGCAGAGAGCACCAACTCTCATATTTCTCTAGCACCAACTATATGGAAGAACCAACTCCCAGGTTTCTCCAACACCCACTAGATGGAAGCACCAACTCCCAGAATATCTTCTAGCACCAACTAGAATTTAGAGGACTGCAATCCTTCCTAGCAACACCCTACCACCCTGATTGAAACTTAAAAAACTTTACTTACTTGCTTTGTCTCTGATATGGTCTGTTACAGCTATATGTCTCCTCAAACTTCTTTAGCTTCTATACTATGTTCCTCTTTTGCCTCTTTCTAATTCTATGCTCTTCTCTTTTTCCTCCCGCGTACCACCCCACTGTTCATTTTTTCTTCTGCATTTTATGCTTTGTGCATACACTGCATTCCTTTACGATGCACCTCTTCTCTGCTCCTTTTATGTTGCTTACTACCACCTTCTACACTCATGCATCAGTTCCCTAAAATCACATTATCTGCATGTTTTTATCATGCCAAGTCCTTTGCTAGATCATCCTGGCAACTCTTCATCACAACTCTGTGCTACATCTCAATTCTATATATCCTCTTCTATGTTATGCATGTCATATTTTCGCCCATTTCTCTCCTAGGTCCTCGTCGCAACTCTGCCACTTTACTGGCGGTTACTCACTGTCTATTCATCATCAGTGCCCATTATCTTGAGATTCCTTTTCTTCACTAGAAGTTACAGTCATCCATTTTATTCACTGTAGGTAAATCAGTCCTAAGCCCCTTCCTTTACATGACCACTGGCGGTGACCACACGCCTATTCAAAAATCTCTTCACAATATCGGTCTAGTGAGTGATAGCTTCTTATTTCGATATGAACTTGGGTGATGATCTCACATGACCACATGATTCCAAGCGCGACCAAAGGCGGTTTGAGGGCAACCCACTTTTCGCCCTGCAATTCACTACAGAGCTCCACGTATGCCTTTGGCTATATTGTGGTTTTGATTGCGGCCCGCTTAAGAAACATTAAGACCCAAACATGTTATGGCCCCGAAATTGAGCATGACCGTTGATCTCTAATCCCTTGGTGATTCCACTCAATCAACGACTGTTATCTGCCTTCCTTTCCTCCTTCCACGTGCGATCCCAGATCTCCATGATCTGTCAACACGTAGCTCCCTTCCAAATAAATGGCTACGGTTTATTTCATGATCCAGGCTTTGAGAGTTTCAACTCTCAAACCTTTCTTTCCTTCGTAAGTCAATCTTCTAGATTTGATGATCTGGAGACACCTGTCCTCCTTAATCCAACGACTATCCTCTGCTCTGGGACTTTGGCCTTCAATAATTTCAAACCTTTCTCTTTCGCGTTTTCCTAGAGTAGTTTCATCCAGAGTCAACGATCTATTGACACGTACCCTCTTGCATGATCAGCGATCATAAGTGAATTTGTCCCTTAGAGACTTTAGGCTAGTCATTGCTTCATTCTCCTCTGGAGTGGTCAACTGCTAAATAATTCATAGGCAGTTGAGACCACTTTCTATCGATTAACACTTTCACTTACATTGTCCTTCCACTGTACTAGATCAACGGTTGAGAATGCACCCAAAGTGATCTTCAGATCGGATGAATCGTATTCACTTCAGGACTTCGGGACTTAGGGCATCTACTGGTGGTAAAACTCCCAGAGTGATGTAACATTACACATGTCACATGTTGACTTGGCATGGGTCGAGTGGTTGCCATGTGTCCTTGCTAACAAGGTCTACCACATGTCCTTGCTGAGGTGGTCTGCTAACATGGTCACCTGATGTGACACATATTCAACTCCTTGATCTAACAATCAGAATAATATTCTTCAGATCTTATGGTCCTTATTCATTTTGGATGATTTGACACTTGAGATCTTCTTCGGATGATCCAGTAGTTGAGAATTTGTTTCGGCTCTCCGACTCTCTGGGCTTCGGGTATTTCAAATCTCACTGAAACTCTCAAAGTGATTTCTCTGGAGTTCACGATCCGTCACCACATATCCCTTTGTATTTGACGGTTGAAATTTACTTCGGTTGTTCGGCTCTCCAGACTTTGGGAATTTCAAATCTCAAATTGAAAAATCTTGAAGTGAGATTTTTCCGGAGCATAACCTCCTCACATCTTTAGACCCGAAATGAATGATGTTCATTTGATCAAGATCTTAGATCAATGACTTAATCTTTCTGCGATGCAACTTTGCCTTGGATTAAATCCAACGACTCTCCATATTTTCTTATTGTATCCTTCCACTTAATTTGATCTAATGGCTGGCAGAGATTCGGATAATTAGATTCTCAAACCTTATGCCCCATTTATCCTATCCTTCACTTAATTTGATTCGACGGTCGTGAAGACTCTCGAAGCAGATCCACAATCAAGTATTTTGGTCCTGATCACGTTTTTGTACTGTGCTTTCCCTTCTAAGATTTGATCTCTGCATACTATTTGCTTCTCCTCCCAAGCTTATGTTTTTCCTATTTTCCATCGTTGTTGTTGTTCTTGCCATCAATGACAAGAACACGCTTCCTGTAAAACATGCCAACAATCTCCCCCTTTGGCATTGATGGAAACCCTGAAAAGATGCACTATTCTTCTTAGACATCCAACTGTAGCATACAGACAACACCTTTTTCTCCCCCTTTGACATCAATTTCAAAGAAAACAGAGAGTGACTATGTGCTCCCCCTAATCAGATATACTAGGAGCACTCTCCCCCTGACGAGATAGACTAGTTAGCTTGATAACGGGGTCACGACCAACTTCTTCCATAGATACTCAAACTGAGCTTTTGCAAGCGGTTTAGTGAAGATATCATCAATCTGATCTTTGGATGGAATATAATGCAAATAAACAACAGGGTTGGTCACCTGTTCCCTCAAGAAGTGATACTTGATGGGCATATGCTTGGTATTGGAGTGAAAAACAAGATTCTTTGACACAATAATTGCACTAGTATTATCACAATGAATTGGGACCAATGTAGTATATTTTACCTCCAAGTCTGCAAGTGTCTGAATCATCCACAATACTTGGGTACATCAAGTGGTAGCTGCAATGTATTCAACTTCTATAGCTGATAATAAAATAGAACCTTGCTTCTTGCTCAACCATGCTACAAGGGAATCTCCTATGAATAATGCACCTTCACTCGTGCTTTTCCTTTCATCCATGCAGTTAGCCCAGTCAACATATGAATAGACTGATAGATGAAAATTCTAATTCCTAGGATACCGTAGGCCATAGTTAATTGTTCCTTTCAAGTGTCTGAATATTCTTTTGACAACTAACAAATGACTCTGTTTAGGTGCGTCCTGATACCTTCCTACCATTCCAACAACATGCATTATGTCTAGAAGGGATGTTGTGATGTACAATAGGCTACCTATCATAGAACTATATGAACTCTGATCAACATCAAGTGATTCATCATCCTTGATTAACTTGCATCTAGTGACCATAGGTGTGCGCATAGGCGTAGAATCTTCCATTTGAAACCGTTTCAACATTTCTCTTAGATATTTCTCCTGAGAAATAAATATTCCTTTAGACCTCTGAGTAATTTGCAGACCAAGAAAAAATGGCAGTTCCCCTATCATAGACATTTCAAATTCAGACTGCATGGAAGGAGGAAACCATTGTACCAATGAAGCATTATTGCTTCCAAAGATGATGTCATATACATATACCAACACAATGAGCAAATCATTACCTTTTGTTTTGATATATAGATTGTTGTCAATTTTTCCTCTCTTGAACCCTTTGTCTTTAAGATACTTATCCGGTCTGTAATGCCAAGCACGAGGAGCTTGTTTCAAACCATATAAGGATTTCTTCAGCTTGTAGACAAAGTCAGGGTTATCTGACAGTTGGAAACCCTCTGGTTGTTCCATATAGACTTCTTCTTTTAGATCTCCATTTAGAAAAGATGGCTTGACATCCATTTGATAGACTTTAAACTATTTATGACACGCATAGGCAAGAAAAATTCTAATAGCTTCTAATCTTGCTACGAACGCAAATGTTTCATCAAAATCTAGGCCTTCTATTTGACCATCTATTGGCCCTTGACCAAGTTTTGGGAGCACTTGGTCATATTTGACCGTTTTTGGGACTTCGATAGCCTGTCGAAGATGGAGCGCCAGACGAAGCGGAGATTGTATAATCTTGGACCACTTTTGGGTCCCTTTTTGGGTTTTGGTAATATGAAATGGGAAAGGGATGTCGGCCCGTGGGTTTACCCATTCTTAGGCCCATTTTTTGTGTATAAATAGAAGGATAGGAAAATGTAAGAAAGTAATAAGTAATATAGAAGAATATTGTATCTATGTGATATAGGCTAAGTACCAAGAAGAGATATGTGTGATTGAGAGTTTTGTGCATTCTGTATAGACTTGTAGAGCTTAGTGCAAGTCCCGGTGTGAATATCTAGAAGGCTTTGTGCTGAAAGGCAAGGAAGAAGGCTCTAGCGAGCTGCGCAGATCTTTTTTCTTGTACGAAGTAAGGGTTTCTAAGGCTCTGTGCTTGTAACCGATTGGTTGATGATAATAAAGAAGAAGAGTTGGTGGACGTAGCCCCAGGGTGGGGGTGAACCACGTAAATCCTATGTGTCTTCTTTGTGCCTTGTTTTGATGCATTGATGTGATTATTTGCTAAGTGCTTTGAGATGAGTATATAGATCTACTATATATGCTTATGCTTAGTGCTTATTATGTGTAGAATGTTAGGTCTGATTCACATTCACATGTATATGCTAAGTGCTTGAACTATTATATTTGAATACTCTGTGGATGATAAGTGATCAACAATCTAGTTCATTGTGAATGTTGTGAAACTTTGTTGTATCTACAAAGTGATTATTGATTGCATGTTAAAGATCCAACAATGATGAGTGTTATATTAAGTAAGGAATCACATATCCATGTCCCAGCTAAGGTTGCATACACTTGAGTTCTGCAACCACCCCTACCTCTACCTCGGGTGAGACCTCATCTTCTTCACAGGTGTTGTCTAAAGGGCCGACAGTTAGGGTTTTGTTGGTGTGTTGTTGTAGCGTTGAACCCTAGGTCTACTCCTGTGCCAACAAATGGTTCCATTGCTGGGACCTGAAACTATGATTGTTGGGAACTAAGAAGAAGAAGCTTTGTGCAAAAAGGTTAACCTAAAAGTCTTGTGCGACGATCTGTGCCCTAGTGCGCAGTATTCTAACTGATATGAAAGAAAGAGGTTTGATTTGAAAGAAAGAGGCATGATCTGAAAGAAAAGAGGTTGGATCTGAAGAAAAGGAATGAGATCTGAACACTTCGTGCTTCGAGAAAGGTAAAAGTGGGAATTCTTGACTAAAAGAGGTAAGATCTATAAGATTTGTGCTATGATAAAGGTAAGAGTAGTTAAAATTTTTAGATCTGGAGGCTTTGTTCTCTGTCGAAGTAAGATAAGTGAAAATTTGTGTTTCTAAGTTATAGATCTGGGTATATTTAATTGAGTTTATCCTAGTTTGAAAATTGGGGCACTGATAGATGAAATAAGGCTTGATATGAGTAGATATGATAAGAATAGTGATAGATATATTATACCTATGCATAGAAAGAATGTTTGGACTAACAAATGGATGCAAGATCCTAGAAAGAGTTTTTTGCAGATTAGCTACCATGATCCTAGTGCGTAGTATAGAAGAAGTTGGGGATCGTTTAAAAGAAAGAGAGGAGTGACCCTCTGTTACAATTGTAGAAGACCCATACATCTTGCTAAGGAATTCCCTAGCAGAGGACCTCGTTGTCTTTGTTGCAAAGCTATGGACCATGAGGTATTATATTTCCCTAGAATGATCGCTAGGCTGGAAGAAATGAATTTGAATTAGGAAAACCCTAAGGAAGATCCAGAAGAGGCAGAACCCCAGCAAGATTCAGAGATGGTATTGCTACAAATGAAAGAGACCCTCAATGACCACCGCTATGTTAGGCTATCAGATATTTTCAAAGAAAAATAACGCAATGAAGCAAGAATAGGAGATTTCGACATTGACTCTGTCCTTGATGAAGAGACACAAGTGAACATTATGCCAGAAAGAATTTGGGAAGCTATAGGGAAGCTTGCTATAATCACTTCATTAGGAGGAACAAGACTATTCAAAGGAAAATTGATGTTGTTATGTGGAAAGCTCGCTCAGATACCTATGACAGTCAATGGAACTTCGACAAAGGAATATTTTGAGATTATTAAATTCCTTGAAGACAATGCCCCGTTTACCATGTTATTAGGAAAATCTTGGATTGATAGAGATCAAGCTAGAAAGAAGGAAGAAGAAGAAGTCTTAGGACAGAAGAGACAAGAGTTAAAATATTTCATGACCCAAAAGATTGCACAATTGATTGAATAATAGGAGAACAAATCGAAGCTCCTGACACTAGAAGCCCAGATGTCGAAGCTACAGGAACATCAGAAGACATACAGAAGGCTGAAATTTCTACCCCAGATCAAGAAGAAGTGATACACCTGAATCCTAGGAGAGGATCTCAGCAACGCAAAGTGCCTATGCCCAAGGAAAATAAGAATCAGAATGGGAAAAGAACCACTGAGACGAAGCTCATTAGGAAAAGGGATAGGAAGATAAGTAAGAAAAAGGTCAAGATTGAGAACTTACAATAGGTTCCAGAGGGTACCTCACAGAAAGAAACTCTATAGAATCGGAGTTTTGTCGGGTTATCAGAAAAACGACATATGCCAATTCTCTATGGAAAAGCAATATAGCTGTTGGAAGCCGATATATCCATTCGACTGCTGCCCCGAATGACTGGAAACACATTTATGGTTCACCACAATACCATTGGACCGTGCCATAATGGACAGAAGAAGAGTTAATGACACTCATAACCATTGCAATTAATTTTTGTTGTCCTACTACCACGGAGGATACTTATGGTTGAACCATAACATCATTGTGGATCCGACCTTGATCATTCGGATCACAGGACTGAGCATGAAGGGCCCTCAACCACATGAGTTTTACCCTGGAAAGACCTTAGACCGAGCATTAGCCCAACGGATCAAAGAGACTTATGGAAATGTAGAGAAGGGTACGTGAGGTTACAAGGTAGCCTCTATCCAGAGCGACACAATGTGCCTCACATGTTAGCTGATCGCAGGCAAGCTAGTTCGCAAGAACCAACACACCCAAGTAATTGGATTTGTTGTTGACCTCATCGGGAAGTGTGCAGAAGGACTACAGATGAATTGGGTGCAGTACCTCATGAACCAACTAGAGCTTGATTGTAGAGGAACGCAGGATGAAGGATATGAGTTCCACTTTAGCTGGCTTCTCATATTGATAGATTTCATCGCATGGGAGATGCCGGAAGGTGAAACCTTCCCAGACATCGAGTCCTTTGAACCTTTGGCTACGAATTTCAGTACCTTGTGGTACTCGAGTGATATGAACAAGTAGTGGAAATCCAATGTCATCTTCCACACCTACTACAATAAATTAAAGATCACAATCCAATCTACACCGTGCATCACTCCAAAAACCCTCTTCAAGTTTCATCCCCTAATGAAGTTCAATGTAGATAGGCACTTTATATACATCACAGCACACGCTGACAAGCACAAGAATTAGTTACAGTCCTATTATAAGTTAACAGAAGAAGACTTGGAAGAAATCACCAAGGAGTGGTCGGAAAACTTCCTCATCTCAGTAGACCCCATGGAGATTTCTGATATAGACAGTCCAAAACCTGTGCATGATACCCCTGGACCAGGAAAGACCAAGAAAGATGAAGAATTTCAAGATGTCAACAATACTTCTGCGAAGACCACTTTGATCTCACCTGAGCAAGGAGGTGATGGTGGAGAACCAAGTGGCATAGAAGTTGATTAAAATAAAGGCGAAGTTACATCGCCTAGAGAAGAGGAGGATCCCTCCAAGAAAAGGAAGGTTACCCCACCAAATACTTCATCTAGGAAGAAAGCTAAGGCAACCAGAACCATGTTTTAGATTGTTCTCATTTCAGATGACTTTGAATTCATAGTCACTGCGCTGAAGAATGCTTCGCTAGAGATAGAAGAAAAGTAGGAAGCCAAGCAAGAGGAAGTGTTTTGTCGCATCAGGGATGAACTTCAAGGAGTACAACAAGAAATACAGTCTAGCCACACAGTTTCCACTATGCCCCTACCATTAGGAACACTAGAATTAGTTGATGAGAGAACCCAACTACATCAGATTGTTGATACAGTTGAAGATCACCTTCAACGAGCTCAAGAAGAGACAACACAAGCCACCCAGGCTTTAGCGCAAGTATAGAAGGACCTTGAGGACCACAAAATAACTGCAGAAAAGGAAAATCTCACTCTACAAGAAAAATGGGATGAAGAGAAAGTAGCGCTACAAAAAAACAAGGAACAATTGCTCACAGAAAAACTGAAGTACAAGAAAGGGTTCACAACGCACTTCTCTCTATGACAGTCATAGAAGTGAAAACTGAGGAACGAGTCCCATAGTAGGTGGCACAACTTGAAGAAGTAATCCAACAACTTTAGCAATGCATCGTAGATCTGCAACTTTGTATTGTGCCCAAGACTCCTCAAGAAATCAGATACCTAAGGGAGGCAACTGCTCGGAGCACAGTTGGCAGAATGAAATCCCTTTCGTTGGAGTGCAAGCAGATGAGCTCTAGGAGCGCTCAGACATATGAAAACCTTACAGAAAATCTAGAATTATAGGCATTGGAGTCCCATCTCCAGGAATAAAAGAAGCATGCAGATACGCTACAGGTGCAACTAAAGGCCTTAACACCAATTGAAAGAATGAAGATGTTTCCAGAGTAGCGCATGGCCCAACAAAAGATCCACATGATCCAAAGAAAAGTGATGGAAGTCTCTCAATGAATTCAACCAGTGCAAGAGAATGAATGCCAATTGTTCACCGAAGTTGAAAGCTAAGGAGTCGAGCTAGAACAAGTCATCATCATAGTAGAACATTGCCTAGAAGGGCCATTCAATGACGCACTCATCTAGGAGTTCATTGAGCAAGAGGTCATAGAATTGCAGCAGCTCGAGCCAAGCTCAAGGCATTCTAGGAAGAATATCTCAGACTAGAGTGACTTGGGACGAGCCACGGGTGAGTGTTGGGGGCATGTTGGCCCTTGACCAAGTTTTGGGAGCACTTGGTCATATTTGACCATTTTTGGGACTTTGACAGCCTGTTGAAGATGGAGCACCAGACGAAGCAGAGATTGTAGATTCTTGGCACACTTTTGGGTCCCTTTTTGGGTTTTGGGAATATGTAATGGGAAAGGGATGTCGGCCCATGGGTTTACCCATGCTTAGGCCCATTTTTTATGTATAAATAGAAGGATAGGAAAATGTAAGAAAGTAATAAGTAATAGATAATAATATTGTATCTATATGATATAGGCTAAGTTCCAAGAAGGGATCTGTGTGATCGAGAGTTTTTCACATTCTGTATAGACTTGCAGATCTTAGTGAAAGTCCTTGTGTAAAGATCTAGAAGGCTTTGTGCTTAAAGGAAAGGAAGAAGGATTTAGTGAGCTGCACATATCTTCTGTCCTGTGCGAAGTAAGGGTTTCTAAGGCTCTTTGCTTGTAATCGATTGGCCGAAGATAATAAAGAAGAAGAGTTGGTGGATGTAGCCCCAGGGTGGGGGTGAACCACGTAAATCTTGTGTGTCTGCTTTATGCCTTGTTCTGATGCATTTATGTGATTATTTGCTAAGTGCTTTGATATGAGTAGATAGATCTTCTATATATGCTTATGCTTAATGATTATGATGTGTAGAATGTTAGGTATGATTCACATATATATGATAAGTGTTTGACCTGTTAGATCTGAATACTCTATGGATGCTAAGTGATCAACAATATAGTTCATTATGAATGTTGTGAAATTCTGTTGTATCTGCGAAGTGATTATTGATTGCATGTTAAAGATCCGACAGTGTTGAGTGATATATTAAGTAAGGAATCACATATCTGTGTCCCATCTAAGGTTGCAGACACTTGAGTCCTACAAGCACCCCTACCTCTACCTCAGGTGAGACCTCATCTTCTTCGCAGGTGTTGTCGAAAGGGTCGGTAGTTAGGATTTTGTTGGTGCATTGTTGTAGTGTTGAACCCTGGGTATACCCCTGTTCCAATACCATCTGCTGAATTGATCTATCTTGGTGTTCTACAACTCCATTTTGTTGAGGAGTACCTAAAACAATATATTCTCTTTTAATTCCATGTCTGTCACAAAATTATTTGAAATCTCTTGACATAAATTCTCCTCCCCTGTCTGAGAGAATTGCCTTTAACTCCCTTCTTGTATAATTCTTAGCTAATGCCTTAAAATTTTTGAACTTCTCAAACACATCATATTTTTATCTCAGAAAGGAAACCCACATAAGTCTGGAGAAGTCATCAATGACTAGCATAAAGTAACATTCTCCTCCAATTCCTTCCTTTCATGATGATCCACACAGATGCATATGAACAATTTGAAGTGGTTTCTCTGAATATGTGAAACTCTTCGATTTGAATTGAGAATGAGTCAACTTCCCCATTTGAAATTATTCACATACAAAGTTATTAGGCTTAGATATTCTTGGAAGTTATTTCACAGTGCCTTCATTATTCAGTTTGACAATATGATCAAAATTCAGGTGTCCAAGCCTTTTGTGCCATAACCAACTTTCATCAAATTTGCTTCAATGAAATTTCTCCTTATCTTCCTTCATAACATATACATTGTTTTTAGTTCTAACCCCTTTTGCAGTCAACTCTCTTGTGTTTACTGTCTTTATTTTACAATTCTTGGCAGTGAAAGTGACTTCACATCCTCTGTCACATTTCTGACTGACACTAAGAAGATTATGCCTTAAACCATCGAAAAATAATACATCTTGAGATTTGCTTCTTGCATTACTTAACCTTACTAGAACTTTACCTCTGATCTTTCCTAGAGCTTCATTTCCAAAGGTCACGCTCCATGATTTATTTTTCTTGGGTAATAGGAACTTACTTTTGTCACCTGTCATATGACTGGAGCATCTGTTGTCAATATACCAGGGGTCTTTTTTTTTTGAGATGACAACACTAATCCACACTTGTTATCTTCATTCTTCTTCCAAACCTTGACATTTTCATCTCTGTGATTTGAATCTGGATTATGGTTCTTTAAGCGACAGTATACAGCTTTAAGTCCATAATTATCGAAGATGTAACATTTTGGTTCATTGAATAAAGGATCATAATGATTGTTATGCTTAATCTGTGTCCTTTTCCTAGCCATCACATGATTTGCAGTCTGTGGTTGTTTGTTACTTGGTTGTCTCATTCTTTGTTGTGTTAGATATTTATTCCTTGGCTATCTTGATTGCTCATGTCTAAATCTTAAAGAACAATTTATAGCTTTGTGGCCAAAGTTAGAGCAGTAAAAACAATATCCATAGAAAAAATCTTTGTACCTGGAAAATGGTTGTCTTCTTTGAGCAGGTCGATTTCTTCCATGCTAATGTTTTCCTTGAGTAGAGGGTGTATTATTTATTTGTTCTATAGATTCAGTTCTGGTAGATTTTCCTTCACTCCTCCTTGGTGGATGATTCTCTTCATTTGTTTTTGCAGGTTTTTTATTGTCAATGGTTGTAGATTTGACAAACTTGATGGATTATTTGTTGCTTGGCTGACCACTACTTGATCCCTCTTCATAACCCAAACCAGTTTTCAACTTCGAATTCCTTTGTTGATTCAGAATGGAGGCTTATCCTTCTGGGCCTTTAATACTTGTCAGATTTTGATGATATAAGGCCTGGAATTTCTCTAGATCTTTTCTGATAGTCACTACTTCAACTTCCAATTTTTCACCTTTTGTTTCGGCTTCTTTCAATTGTTGTTTGAGGATGTCTTCAATGTTCTTAGATTCTTCTAACTTAACCTTCAACAGAGCAATTTCTTCAGTTGGTTCATTGCATGTTTTCTCATACCTGAGTAGTAACCGTTTTTCTTTTCTTTTCTTTTCTCTGAGTCTATCAATCTCTTCCATGGCACTGACAAGTTCTCCTTCAAGATATACTATTGCTTCACAATCAACGAACTCACTCCCTGTATATTCAATGTTTATATATTCTAAAGATATTAGCATGATATCATTTATTTTATCTTCAATAGAAGAGTCACTTCTTTCATCATCTGAGGGATCATCATCATTGTTTACACAAAAACTTTTCTTCTTAAAATTATTCTCTTTATAGACCTTCTTGTGTTTGTGATTCTCTTCATCGTCATATGTCTGATCCTTTATTTTGTGAGGACACTTAGATGAAAAATGACCTATCTTACCATAGTTGAAACATTTGAAGGGAAGTTTACCTTTGTATTTACTTGATCCTTTCTTCAGCCTTCTCACAAAATTTGCTTCAATCTCATCTATATCGGAATCTGTGTTTTTCTCTACTTTAAAAGATGCCTCTCTTGTAGTGGATTTACCTTTGGTGATTATCATTTCATAAGAAGTTAGGGTTCTAAGAACTTGATCTAGTGTCAACGTTTTGAGATCATCTATTTCCTCTATAGAAGAGACCTTTGAGTTAAATCTACCAGGAAGAGATCTTAGTATTTCTAGACTAGAAAAGATTCATCTATTGTTTCAACTAGGCATTTCATAGTGTTGACAATTTATTCTATATGTAAGAAGTACTTACTGATAGTTTCATATTCATCCATCTTTAACTGCTCAAATTTCAGTCTGTGAGTCTAAAGTTTTGCATCTTTCACCTTTTCATTACCTTCATAACTAGTTATCAGCTTCTCCCACATAACTTTTGTTGAATCACAATGCATGATTTTGACAAACTCGGCTTCAACAAGTCCACTGAGGATGGAATTCATTGATTTTTCATTAAAGATAAACTCCATCTTATCATGTTTTGAGGCCAAGACTGCAGGCTTCACATATCCCATTTCAATGAAATCCCAAACATCAGCACCCAAAGACATTAAATGTGTTCTCATCCTTATTTTCCAGAAGGAAAAGTTTGTTCCATCAAACAGAGGGGGTCTATTAGTTGAACTTCCATCATGACTAGTCATGTTCAAGATTAAGGATCTACCTTTCATCAAAGGAACCTAATTTGATACCAATTGTTGGAAATATAACTGAGAGGGGGGGGTGAATCAGTTATTTAAATACACTTGAAACTTTTCTAGTTATTTTTTATTCCTTCTAGATAATTATTTAATGTGTTGTTGATAACTTAACATGCATAGATATAAAATATTTGATCAATCACACATAATACATAGGCACACTGATTTTCATGAGGAAACCCATAAAGGGTGAATACCTATTCTTCTTAGGATGTCAATTAAGATCCAAATTTCATCTACATCATAGTCTTTGAGCTCCAACTCAAATATGAGGCTACAACCTCTGATATAAATCTACAACTTGCAGAGAGCACCAAATCTCAGATTTCTCTAGAACCAACTAGATGGAAGCACCAACTCCCAGGTTTCTCTAGCACCCACTAGATGGAAGCACCAGCTAGAATTTAGAGGACTGCAATCCTCCCTAGCACCACCCTACCACCCTGATTGAAACTTACAAAAATTTACTTACTTTCTCTGTCTCTAATATGGTCTCTTACAACTCCATGTCTCCTCAACCTTCTTCAACTTCTATAGTGTGTTCCGCTTCTGCCTCTTTCTACTTTTATGCTCTTCTCTTTTTCCTCCTGCGTACCACCCCACTATTCATTTTTTCGTATTCATTTTATGCTCTATGCATACACTGCATTCCTTTACACTGCACCTCTTCTCTGATCCTTTTTTGCTTCTTACTACCACCTTCTACGCTCATCCATCAGTTCCTGAAAAGCACATTCTCTGCATGTATTTATCATGCCAAGTCCTCTGCCAGATCATACTGGCAACTCTTCGTCACCATAGCTCTGTGTTGCATCTCAATTATATATATCCTCTTCTATGTTCTGCATGTCATATTTTTTCCCAGTTCTCTCCCAGGTCCTCATCGTAACTTTGCCACTTTACTGGTGGTTACTCACTTTCTATTAATCATCAATGCCCATTATCCTGAGATTTATTTTCTTCACTAGAAGTTACCGTTAGTCATTTTATTCGCTATAGGTAAATCAGTCCTAAGCCCCTTCCTTTACGTGACCACTGGCGGTGACCACACGCCTATTCAAAAAGCGCTTCACGATCTTGATCTAACGAGTTTTATCTCCTTATTTCGATATGATCTTAGATGATGATCTCACGTGACCATGCGATTGCAGGTGGGGCCAAAGGAAGTTTGAGGGAAACCCTCTTTTCACCCCGCAATTCACTACAGAGCTCCACATATGCCTTTGGCGATACCGTGGTTTTGATTGTGGCCCACTCAAGAAAAATCAAGACCCGAGCATGTTCTGGCCCTGCAATTGAGCATGACCATTGATCTCCAATCCCTTGTCATTGCCACTCGATCAAAGATTGTTATCTCCCTTCCTTTCCTCCTTCCACACGTGATCCCAGATCTCCACGATCTATTGACACATAGTTGTCTTCCAAATCAACGACCATGATTTATTTCGTGATCTGGGCTTCAGGAGTTTCAAATCTCAAACCTTGATTTCCTCCATATGTCAATATTCCGGAGTTGATGATATGCAGACACATGTCCTCCTTAATCCAATGAATATCCTCTACTCCGGGACTTCGGCCTTCAACAATTTCAAACCTTTCTCCTTCGCGTTTTCCCTGAGTAGTTTCGCCCAGAGTCAATGATATATTGACACGTACCCTCCTGCACGATCAACGATCATAAGTGACTTCGGCCCTTCAGGACTTTAGTCTGATCGCTGCTTCATTCTCCTCTAGAGTGGTCACCTGCTAAATAAGTCATAGGTGGTAGAGACTGCTTGTTGTCGGTTAATACTTCCACTTACACTGTCCTTCCACTGTACTAGATCAACGGTTGAGAATGCACCTGAAGTGATCTTTAGATTGGATGACTCGTATCCACTTCAGGACTTAGGGCATATGTTGGTGGTAAAACTCCCAAAGTAAAACTCTCGAAGTGACATAACATTACACACGTCACCTGTTGACTTGGCACGGGTCGAGTGGTTTCCACGTGTCCTTGCTGACGAGGTCTGCCACATGTCCTTGTTGAGGCAGTTTGCTGACGTGGTCACCTGATGTGACACATATTCATCTCCTTGATATAACGGTCAGAATAATATTCTTCAGATCTTATGGTCCTTACTCATTTTAGACGATCTGACACTTGAGATCTTCTTCGGATGATCCGACGGTTGAGAATTTTTTTCAGCTCTCCGACTCTCTAGGCTTCGATTATTTCAAATCTCAAACTGAAACTCTCAAAGTGATTTCTATGGAGCTCACGATCCATCGCCATGTATCCCTCTAGATCTGATGGTTGAAATTTACTACGGCTCTTCGTCTCTCCGAACTTTAGGAATTTCAAATCTCAAATTGAAAAATATTGAAGTGAGATTTTTCTGGAGCGTAACCTCCTCACATATTTAGACCTAAGAAAAATGATGTTCATTTGATAAAGATCTTAGATCAAATGATCGATCTATCTGCGATGCAACTTTGCCTTGGATTAAATCCAACGGCTCTTCATCTTTGTTTATCCTATCCTTCCACTTAATTTGATCCGATGGCCGACGAAGATTAGGATAATCAAATTCTCAAACCTTGTACCCCGTTTATCCTATCCTTCACTTAATATTATCCAATGGTCGTGAAGACTCTCGAAGCAGATCCATGATCAAGGATTTTTATCCTGATCAAATTTTTGTACTATGCTTTTCCCTTCTGACCTTTGATCTCTGCATATTGTTCGTTTCTCCTCCTGAGCATATGTTTTTCCTATTTTCCATCGTCATTGTTGTTATTTCCATCAAAGACAAGCACACGCTTCCTATAAAATATGCCAACACGTACATCATACAACACATGGAAGGTGTGCTAACGTGGAAGGTGTGTTGATTGGGCATTGTTTGATGATATGGTTGAATGATTGTGTGACACTTGGAATTTATTGGGTGAATGTGAAGGTGCCATGTGGCCCGGTCCTAAGATGCCACGTGGCACCCCTCTATTGGTCATTGGTTATTGGAAAAAGTTTGGGTCCATGGGAGTCGACCCCATGACCTCTCGTCCGGGCTAGTGTCTTGGTAGAGTCGGGCTACCAGCCCGCCCTTGGTGTCTCTTTTTAAACCATGGCATAAAACCTCTATTTAATTTTGAATATGTTATATATTTTGGAGGAAAAGGGTTGGGGCACGACCTCACCATATGCCTTTCCATATTCACATGGGAACCATTACCCAAGTGTCATCCCTCAGTTTCATTATCTACACCATGTGACTCGGATACCAACCATTGGTGTGGGGGTTTTTGGAACAACCCTGGAACCTAGCCCCAAATCTCGGTCCGATGTAACTACATATAACCCTCTCCAGTATTGTGTGGTGCGTGTATAACGGTTAGTGCCCGGTTGGTCGGGCTAGCCCACCAACCATGATGCTTGACCAGGGACCTAAACAACATGGGTTAACCTTTATAGCACGAGGAGGTTTTGGAGTGTGGCCACATGGGCCTTACATATAACCAGGAGTCGGAATCAGAAGGGGCCAGTGCACCAACAGCCTAGCACTAGGACACATGGAAGTGCCCAGGTGACCAGGAGTGCGAAAATAAGGGGTTGCGCCTTTTTAGTGTGCCAAAAAAGGGTTTTTATACCTTGTAATAATATTTTTAGTGATTTTCTCAGCAATTTTGGGAGATTTTGGCCAATATTGGAGGATATTGGGCCCTTTTTGAGGCCATATCTTGGGGAGAAGTTAGGAGGTTTTTACCCACTTCTAGTCTATATAAACCAAATTTTCTTGAAGCCATGGGAGGAGGTTCAAGACAATATTATGCTCAAGGATTGTTGAGCCAAAGCCATTTTTCTGCAGGGAAGCCATTGAGGAGAGCACCTTTGCAGACCATTTCTGGGAGCTCCATTCATCCGATTTCAGTGCCGTCAGTTTTGTTGGGTTGTTGAAATCTGGTAGAACAAGACCAGATCAATTTGTAACCTTTTTAGCACTGTTATGATGTAATTTTAAATATTTGAACATAAATAAGAAAGCCTCAACCACTGAGACAATGTCCAGGAGATGTAGGCGAGATTGTCGAAATCTGTTATCGACTTATCTTGTTATGGTTTGTTGTTTCTTATTTATTATTTCCAGATCTGTATAAGTTTATATGGATGCCTTGTTTCTTCATTAATTCTTCCTCTTTCATTAGTTTCCTAAATGGTAAATTAACTCATGCAAAATAACTCAACCATTGTCGTTTAAAAGTACTTTTCGGATCAAGTGGTATCAGAGCTAGTTGACTGTTGGTTTTTGAGTTTGCATGTTAACCAGGGAAAGGATGAATCGTGGTGAAGGTGAGCTTGTTGAAGAGAATCCATTGATTGGATTGAAAAAGAGAAATTCTCAAAGTGAGAAGATGGCATCGGAAGAGGGACTTTCTCATGATGAGAAAGAGTTTCGAAAGACTTTCTTCACCATGTCGGAGATGATGAAGGTTTTGTATGAGGATTACTTGGAATGGAAGAGACTAAATCTAGGTGAATCTTCAAAGGTCAAAACGGAATAAGGAGAGGATCCTCCTCAAATTCCTCCTTCGCGTCCTTCATCTCCATCAACTTCTTCTTCTTCAAGTTCAAGTTCTAAATCCACTACAAGAAAACATTCTAGTAAACATAAACAAGAAATGCCTTTACTAAAACTTGATGGGAAATTTGAATTACCTATGTATGATGGTGAAGTCAATGAAGCGAGGTTTGATAATTGGGTCAGACAGATGGAGGTTTATTGCAGTGTGCAAAAAATCAACGATGATGCAACTCAAATCAAATTGGCATCACTTCATCTTGCAGGCACAACACTCATCTGGTGGCAAAACAAGTTGCAAAATGGCACACAACAAGTGGGTAATGTATTTCCATCATGGCAAGTTTTTTTTACTACACTTAGAAAGCAATTCTATCCTTTAGGTTATAAAGATAAATATTTAATTGAATGGCAAGCTCTTAAACTAAGAAAAGGACAAACAGTGCAAGAGTACACAAATGGGTTTCATAAAATGGCATTGATGTTAGATATTCCTTTACATACCCAAGAAAATATTATGAAGTATATATGAGGTTTACCTACACATATTTGTAACACTGTATTTATGTTTGGACCTACTAATCTTGATGAGGTTTCTGTTCAAGAAACATACATTGAAGCAGGGAAAACAAGGGTTGGTGTATCAGGGGAATCATCTTCGAGAAAAGAGGACAAAAGGAAGTGGAATGGAAAGAACGAAAATTCAGTGGCAAGAAAGGAAGAGAATCCCTCTTACAAGCATTGCAAGAAAGAAGGGTATGATAAGGACCATTGTTGGCAATTGCATCCTAAGAAGAGATCGAAGGGGTTCAACGAAAGGAAAGGGAGGAAAACAGTTGCAACAACATCATGACCAATCAGACTTGGGATCAGATTCAGGTGATGAATCTAAAGTCTCATTGGTTGGTTTGGCAGGTAAAATTGGTGATGGATTTGATTCTAGAAGTAAATTATTTCACATAAGGGTCATAATGAGGCATACTAAGGTCGACACATTGATAGATAGTGGATCTCAATCTAACTTGATTTCACAGGAATTGGTTAAAAAATTGGGAATAAACACTCAGATGCATCATAAGCCTTACTCACTTAAATGGATAAGAAACAATCATAAATTGCACATAACCAAGCAGTGCACATTAATATTTTCAATTTCATCTAAGTTTTTGGATGAGGTAACATGTGATGTGGTGCCACTCAATGAATGTGGAATGGTCTTAGCCAATCCTTACTTGTATGATCGCAAAGAAATCTTCTACAGGGAAAAGAATCAATATCACTTAACCAAAGCAGGTCAAGAATATGTTGTTCATGCTCATCATTTAAAGGCAAATAAATCTCTTCAAACTATGGAACAATTAATAAAGGTGGCTCATGCAATAAACACACATATAGTTGTTTCAAATCAAGTCATTGATCTTAAGCAAAAACAAGAGATGATTGTAGAATGGAAGATCAATCACACTTTGCTTCAAGATAAGATAATGTCATGCAAATATTACAAACATATTTGCTCATTTGCAGTCATATTTATGATGTTATCATTAGTAATGTTGTCAACATGGATGATAGTGGCTTCAATAAGATGTGAAAGAGTACAAATGGCTAACAATCTGTTGTTAGTTATCATGATTGTTTTACAGTTGATCTTGATGAGATAGGTGCACATGACATATTTTAAAGATAGAGAATAAGTCAGGTGGCCTATCCCATACTTGATGATTGGTTAGTAACCTTTTGAAGGACCAAAAGGTATTTAGTGGGGAGGTGTGATCCAGAATTGGATCTCAACACCAAAATGGGTCCAGGAAGGACTAAAAATCAAAGTGCTCAGAATGGATTCAAAATGGACGTGTGTGTAGGTCTCATTGATACGACCCCAATGCAACTTCAATGGGCTCAAACAAACATCGTATTCTCAATATATCGTGGTCTGTTCATTTTGTCAAACAGGAAAAAAAATATATGTTGACTGTACAGTCTGTATAGTGCTGACTTGCAACTGACTATATAGGCCCTATGGCCATACAACTGACATGATAGGGTATGTTAGTGCTGACATGGGCAGGTACAGGTGGACCAGTCAGAGTGTGACACATGGCACCATTGCAAGGATGACACATGGCATAGGTTGATGTGGCAAGGTACAGTGGAAGGTACAATGGATGTTGACGCATGGCAAAAGTTGTACAACATATGACATGTGACAGGTGTGTTGAATGGGCAGTGTTTATTGACATGGTTGAGTGACTATGTGACACTTTTCATTTATTGGGCGAATGTGAAGGTGCCACGTGGCCCAGTCCTGGGATGCCATGTGGCACCCCTCTATTAGTCATTGGTTATTGGCAAAATTTTGGTTTCACAGGAGTCGACCCCATGACCTCTCGTCTGGGCTAGTGTCTTGTCAGAGCCAAGCTACCAGCCTGCCCTTGGTGTCTCTTGTTAAACCATGGAATAAAACCTCTATTTAAGTTTGAATATGTTATATATTAGGGTGGAAAAGGGTTGGATCTTAGCCTCGACCCTTGGCACATACGACCTCGCCATATGCCTTGCCATATTCACACAGGAACCATTACCCAAGTGTCAGCACTCGATTTCATTATCTACACCATGGGACTTGAATACCAACCATTGGCGCGAAGGTTTTTGGAACAACCCTAGAACCTAGCCCTAGATCTCGGTCCCGTGTAACTACATATGACCCTCTCTGGTATTATTTGGCGTGTGGATAACGGTTAGTGCCCGGTCGATTTAGCTAGCTCGCTAACTAGGGCACTTGAACAGAGGCCTAAACAATAGGGTTTAACCTTTATAGCGTGAGGAGGTTTTGGAGTGTGGCCACATGGGCCTTACATATAACCAGGAGTCAGAATCAGAGGGGGCCAGCGCACCAACAACCTAGCGCTGGGCCACATGGAAGCGCCCAAGTGACCAGGAGCACGGAAAAAAGAGGTTGCACCTTTTTAATGTGCCAAAAATGGGTTTTTATACCTTGTATTAAGATTTTTAGTGATTTTCTCAGCAATTTTGGGAGATTTTGGCCAATATTGGGGGATATTGGGACCTTTTTGAGGCCAGATATTGGATAGCAATTGGGAGGTTGTTACCACTTCTAGTCTATATAAACCAGAGGTTCTTGAAGCCATGGGAGGAGGTTTAGGATAGGATTATGTTGAAGGATTGTTGAGCCAAAGTCATTTTTACGCAGGGAAGCCATTGAGGAGAGCACATTTGCGGGCTATTTCTAGGAGCTTCATTCATCCGATTTCAATGTCGTCAGTTTTGTTGGGTTTTTGAGATCTGGTAGAACAAGACCAGATCAGTTTGTAACCTTTTCAACACAGTTATGATGCACTTTTAAATATTTTAACAGAAATAATAAAGCCTCACCCACTGAGACAAAGGCTCGGAGACATAGGAAAGATTGCCAAACTCCATTATCAATTTCTCTTGTTATGGTTTGCTATTTCTTATTTCTTATTTCTAGATCTGTATAATTTTATATGGATTCCTTGTTTCTTCATTAATTCTTCCTTTTTCATTATTTTCCTAAATGGTAAATTAACTCATGCAAAATAACTCAACCATTATCATTTAAAAGATCTTTTCAGATCAGTAATAATGCACATGCATTCCTATTCCTAATAACATGATTTATCCTTGAAACCCTTTACCAAGAAAACCAACACCAAAGAGATATTCATTATTACCTGGGCTAATCTAGTCAAGCCAATTAAAGAATGATATGATTGAGGCATCTTACAATGGAGTATACCAAGCCTTTAAATAGGCTTCATTACATCAATACCATGGTTCTATAAACTACCTATGGTAAACCCATTATTGACGGAATCAAGGTTAACATTAAACTACCCTTTACCAAGTCAAGGTTAACTTAACATTCCCCCTTTAAACTTGACTTGGAATAAACATCTACCCCCATACAATTTTACAATTGGGAATCTAATATTACAACATGCTCTTCACACCTTAATTCCATCACCTAGGTCTATGTCTATACTTTGCATTGAGGAACCACAAAATCATATGTACTTATTCCTAAAAAAGGTCTTACTGTTATATGGATATTTCCATGTGATTAAATCCAAACCCAAAAAATACTTACCACTATATTCCCAAGAAGATGATTCTTAAAAAATCCCCCAATTCATTTCCCATATCACTTCTTGTTCAAAATAGAGTTATGTTGTATCAAGTACACCTCTTCATTATCCTCTCTCTATATAAACACATCTCCCAATTCTCCTACGAACTTTTCCCTTTGATAAATGCACTAATAGAATTTAAATTTGATCTATAGGTTTCAATAAAACAACTTTGCCAATTTAGCTACATGAAACATCTAGTGAACAATGAAAATAAATATTATACAATTAGATATACCCATGAAATAGGGAACATTATTAATCATATCACTGTGTTTGACTCTTGTTATAAGCAACGTAATGAATCCATGAATTCACCTATAGGAGGACCAAATTTACAAAACACACCATCTCAACCAACGTGAGATAGGGAAAAAATAGTTCCATCCTCAAAACACGCAAATCCCTCCAACATTTCATTCCACACCATGAACTCCAGTTAATTGAGAAACCACATGGAGCAATTACTTCCAAGAATCATCATAGGTAAAAAATTGGATGTCAATTTTAGATCTAGTTGCTTCCTAGTTACATGATGACAACCATTATGCACCATTATTTTGGTGAACCATTGTTGGGAAACAAAATATGTGTGTGAGACTATCTCATTGAATGTGCTCAGAAACTAGGGCGCAAATAGGCAAAGGAAATTTCAAGAACTTGGCACTTTGTAGTGATTGCATTTACTTATATGCGTGCCTAGGGATTGTTTATATTCATAGTGAATACCTCCATGAGCTCTCATATCCAGTCACACCACATCCATGAATTAACAAACATATGCTTTGTGGGTACATGAATTAGTGAGATCCTCTAAAACTTTTATTGTTCATGACTTTTAGTTCATGCTCCGCCATGTAGTGTCTCACACAACTTCCACACATTGACGTACATGTTCAAAAATTTATTGCATTATAACTTTGTTGCCCATTTAATAGTAACACCATTAGTTAGTCTCTACTAACACATAAGTCTCTATTCTTAGTGCTCTCCATCTAGTATATTAACTACCCAACTACAAATACATTTGCTCACAACTAGATTTATTCTTCTTAAATATCTACCATTTACAATCCCCATGAAACTAATGGGTTTCTTCATGGGAAACATCGCTAATTTGTAATAATTTTCCTCTTTGATTATATGAATTAAAATGGGAAGTATATTAAATGAATCAACAAATGATTCATTTCCTAATCATTTATAGAAACTAATCGATTTGTTTCTCCATATCTGCAACCAAATAGAAAATCCAACCTTATATCTAATATATCTCTTAGACCTGTACATGGTCTTGGTAGATATAATCATCTAGCAAGAAGAGGAACATGACAATATATATGTCCATATATGATCATATCCATGCTTTTCAAATCATGATCACAAGCCACCCTCTCTAGAAAGTCTAGATCAAAATTAGATTTTATACCATATTAAATTTACTCAGAGAGGAAAACATAAAACACACAAGATGTACAAGATATTTATCCTAGAAATCATTTCCTAGGAAAACTAACACTAAATATATATCTATTGTTACCTTGGATAATTCAGCCAAGGTGAAAAAAGAGAGTAGGTTGCTTGAGGCATCTTGCAATGGTGTATGAAAATATTTTAAATAATATTCATCACATAAATACCATCAGACCATGACTACCTATGGTAAACCTGTTATTGATTGAATCAAGGTTAACCTTAAACTATTTTTGATAAAGTCAAGGTTAACCTAATAGGAATGTTGAGTTTGTATATCATTTGCAGTGATAGAACAATCATCTGATTGTCTAGTCGAGGAGGATTGAATGGGAATAATTCGAATGACGAGTCAAGTCAAGTCGATGGTTAATTCAAAGGTTGAATTTATTGACCAAGAAAGTAAAAGGTCGAAATGATCGAACATGAGGTAGAGTGGAAACCGATTGAAGAACAACTAGTGGTCGATGAGTATTCGACTATAACATAATATTGATTTTCATAGGATTGTATCGAACAATCTACATGGAACTGTAATCATCTTTGGATACCATGATTTAGGGTTTTACATGTTTTAACCCTATAAATTAGGCATGTTCTAATTTTATTATGTTAATCAATATTTAGATCTATCTTTAGACGTTGTTGATCTTGAAGATGTAAGACGTATTGGATACACAGTTGTGCTTTTGTAAATAAAGAGAGTATGATGGTGGTTGTGTCTTAGGTGTAGATGAAGGTTAGTCATGTACTCTTTATTCTAAATGAATAAGACAACAAGGAGCAAGACATTCAAGTAATGTTGTTTTTTCCATTTGGGTTTCTAGGGTAATATATCGGTGTACTGTGTTTGTAATTTATTTTATTTTTTAAATCTATCTTCTCTTTCCTACTATGTTTAGTGTGAATGTCTATTTCCTAACATGTGGTATCAAAGCCAAGCTAAATCATTTTGATACTTGTGGTATTAGAGCTAATTTGTACTGTTCCGTACAAGTCGTATTAGAGTAAGGTTACACATATCTTAGATCTGATCTAAACCCTAGGTCTAGTGAGAGTTGTAAATCAAATATATTTAAAGTTGTGTTTGAAATAATGGAAAGTAGTTTGAGGATAGATTTCGAAAAATTCAATGGCCAGAATTTTGAGCTTTGGAATCTTAAAATTGAAGATCTCCTTGTAGATCAAGAAAACTGGGCAATGGTGTATCTAGGTACCTTTTTGACAGGAATGTTGAGGGTATAATGGGAGAAAATTGAAAGAAGGGCAAGGAGTACAATTTAATTTTTTCTTGTAGATTCAATGCTGCTGAATGTTTGAGGTGAAGTCTTGGCCAACAAACTATGGGACAAGTTGGGAAGCTTGTACCATTCAAAATCCCTAGTAAACAAGTTTCTCCTTCGAAAGAAGTTGTATCTTCTGAGGATGAGATATGAGAGCTCATTAATTGAGCATATAGATGCATTTAATATTGTAATAAGCCAGTTATTGCTTATGGATATCAAAATAATTGAGGAGGATAAATGTATTACCCTATTATGTTCCTTTCTAGAATCTTGGGATAGCTTAGTCATGGCTATAGGGAGTAATTAGACCATATTAGCGCTAGAAGATGTGGTTGCATCTCTATTATCAAAATAAATGAGACAGAAGAACATGGAAGGATCGCCCAAAGATTCCTTGATGGTGAGAGGTTAACTGGTTGACAAAGATAAAGGAAAATTCGCAAGTAGAAAGTCTAAGTCGAAGGGTAGATCTAAATCATTGATTCAATCGATGAGAAGATGTTGGAAATGCGGTAGAGATGGGAATTTAAAAAGAGATTACAAGTCAAATGAAATAATAGTCAATACAATATCCAACGAGAAGCATTTGACTAAGATAAATACTACTCCTAATAAAGGAGACGATGTGTATTTGGCGTCGACCAGTACACAGTTAGATCAAGATGTTTTCCTAATTGACTTGGTATTTTCATATGAAACCTCATAGAGAATGTTTCTATGAATATGAGAGATATGAAGGAGGAGAGGTGTTCTTGGGGCATGAATTGAAAACCAAAATTGTTGGATGGGAAAGAGGTTGTTCGACAACACAGATATTCCAACAGAGGATGAACACCTTCAATAACCACTCACACAACTAGATCAAATATCAACACATCAACGTTTTTACATTGTAAAACCCCTATGGGGAAACATCCACGACCCCAAGTGACATTGACACTTGGAGTGATTTATTAATGAAAAAGAAAATATTACAAAGAGATTTACATGAGAGTATCTCACAATCAATCATCAACAAATGACCCTCCTTGCTCTTTAAATAGAGATCATGGACCAATCGAGTGTTAAGCCACATATAAATGTAGGCGTTAAGATCGAACATAGTATGATTTTTTAGATCACTCTATGTTAGGAACATATCATGACCGTCAAATTTCCTAACTAGAAATGCATACTAATGCATACTAAAGAAACACACTAAAAAACACATTTTATCCTAACAACACATTAGACCAAGATGATCTTAATTAACTCTTAAGTATATAAATATCCTAACATCCCCCTTTAAGGAAAAATTGGGATAGGATTGAAGGATTTACAAAGGATACACAATAGGAGAAGGAAGGAGGCATTAGAGCTTATTCCCCCCTTAATGACAACTTCCTGAACTCCTAACAAAGATCGAAGTTTGGAAAAATTTGTTTCTTTAAGAGACTTTGTGAAAATGTTTGTGGCTTCATCTTATATAGGTAAAAATAACACTTCAATAACTCGATCATGAATGATTTTTATAATGAATTCCATGTGTAGCTAAATGTGTTTGTTGCACTGATGTAGAGATGTATCTTTGGAGAACTTGATGGCATTCTGATTGTTGCACTAGAGGGTGGTCTGATTCTACTACTGGAAGCCAAAATATAAAAGGATTTGTCGAAGCCACAAGGCTTCTTGACTTGAATTAACCATTTCTCGATACTATGCTTCTACTAAAGAAAGAGAAATATCCTAATATTCTTATAGGCCCAAGTGACAAGTCTTGAACTAAGGATGAAAACATAACTTGTAGTAGAATTTTGATCATCGGGATTGTTGACCCAATATGAATAAGTTAAACCAACAAATAAAGGATTCCCCCCTGATTTATACTATATCTTGAATTTAACTATAACATGGACATACCAAAGTATCCATTTAGCTACTTTCTAATGGATTTCATGGGGTGATTGCATATACTTGCAACAAGAACAACAACAAAGGAAATATCAGGATGTGTATGAGTCAAATATAAGAGGCTACCAACTAATTGATGGTATAAGTGTTGGACATGGTGTTATTTTGTCATTGATGTCAACAAGGGTTAATATGGATTTATCATCTAGACAAGTATCCATCTATACCATTTGCAAGAATCGACAATAAAAAACGAAGAATAATGTTGATCGTTGGATCAAAATAAGAGCACGATCAGATGGTGAAGAAAGAAGAACAATGTTGATCATTGGATCAAAATAAGAGGACAATAATATGGTAAAAGAATGAAGAAACAATGTTGACTGTTGGATCAAAATGAAATCACTATCAGACGACTCAAATCTCTTTCTATGAGTTCGATGAGAAACTAAAAAATGGCTAAGTATCATACTCTATCGATATCACTTAAAATTTATAAGTATGGTTCATTATGGAGGAAATCGAATTTGGGCATGCATTTTGATGACATTCAAGAAGACATATAAGTCTGTGATTCCGAGAGTCCGCGAACACGAGAAAAATCACTTAAATGTTTTTCTAATTATAGATTCATCTTGGAGGCTGCAGAAGTTGGGTATCCATTTTGATGACACTCAAGAAGACATATGAGTCTGTGAGTCTAAGAGTCCATGGACCTGTCACATAAAATAATTCTAAGTGTTTGAAATGAATGAGAATCGTCCACTCAACGATTGATTAAATCCAAATCGTAGATCCATCTAAAGCACCTAGATAAACCAGGTCCATCCACTCAACACTTGATTATATCTGAAATGTTGATCTAATTGAATGCCAAGATAAGTAATGAAAAGAAAGACATGTGAGTCTGTGAGTTCCCGAGTTCGCCACATAAAATAATTCTATGTAAAAAGTCCATGTTTGAAATGAATGAGGATCATCCACTTAACAATTTATTAAATCCAAACCATGGATCTATCTAAAGCACCTAGGAAATACAAGATCGTCCACTCAGCTCATGATTAAAACCCAACCATCAGATCAAGGAGAAATAAAGATCGTGGGAGGTTTATATCTAACTGTTCATCGGGATGGTAGATCTATGGTGGAGATGTAGCGTGCAACACCGAGGGGAGAAGAGGTTAATGAGAAGGTTGGAATTCACGTAGGTGTTTGGTAAATTACCACGGTAGACACGTGGTAACATCATGTGAACACAGATACCCTAATAGAGGGTTTCTAAAACCATTCTAATAACCCATGTCACTAAAAGGGATACCACGAGTGGTAAGTAGTAATACCATACATATTAACAAAGTCGTTGGTCACAAACATCGGTCCTATGGATAGAATAAATTTTTGGCAAGGCTACGAGGGTGTTAATCTGATAACCATTAAAAGGAAAATACTCCAAGAAAAGTGTCTAGCTTACCAGTGCAAATTGAGAATATGATTCTTGATTTTAAAAGATATCGAAGAAGAAAAATAATAAATAATAAAGAAGAAAGGTGTTATTAAAGAAACATTATTATTAAATAAACGAGGAGGTGCAATGATATGTTATTAACAGACACAATGGTTCAAATTGTATACCCGTTGAAAGACTATATAAACCAAAAAATATAGTGGAAGGAAGATGTCTTTGTGGTCTAAATCAGAAGATCAAACATAAGCAGAGTCCAAGAAAGTATATGAAACCTGAAACATACACATGAAGTGAGGGTGGAAGGGAGGATCAAGGGAGGATTTGAGTCTTCTATAGGTTGAATCCCGAAAAAAGGTAGTTGGTTCTTGTAAACAAGGGAGTCAGTGCTTGAAAACAAGGGAGTTGGTGCTTGAAAAACAAGGCGTTGGTGCTTCCTAGAGGTGGTTCTCTAAACATGGGATTGGTGTCTCCCTGATTTGGTGCTCAAAAGAAGAGATATTGGTGTCTCCTACACATTGTAACTTGTAATTTTTTTGATTGTTATATTTAATTTTTGTCCTCAGTACATTATTGTGATTAATAATTAATTGTTATTAAAAACATTGAAAAAGAAGAAATATTGATTCACCCCCCCCCTCCCCCCCAAGTATTGGCCAACATTCCAACAATTGGTATCATATCAGGTTCCTTCACCACAATACAACCACTTGAAGGTAGATTCTTCGAAATCAAATGGATCAACAAGAAGGAATGTCCTCCAATAGAGCACCATTGTTCAAAGGAAATGATTATGCATTTTGGAGTATAAGGATGAAAAGTTATCTGATGGCTCTTGGATGTGATGTTTTTCTATCTATGGTAAATGGTTACATTGCACCTTCAAATGTTGCTACAAAGAAACTTTGTAATGATAATTCAAGGGTTGTTAATGCAATTTTGGGTGTATTAGCAAACCCCATATTTGTAAAAGCGATGCATTGTAAATCAACAAAAGAAATTTGGGACAAACTTAAAGTCATCTATGAAGGATATGGGAAAGTTAAGAAATAAAAACTTCAAACATACAGAGGGAATTTTGGGAGTTTGAATATGAAAGAAGAATCCAACATTGCAAAATATTTTCAAAGAGTGGTTGAAATAGTCAATTCAATCAGAGCATTGGGAGACGAGCTAAAAGACAATATTATTGTCCAAAAGGTGATGAGATCACTACCAATGAAATATTATGCCAAGGTATCTACCTAGGAAGATATATAAGACCTTGAAAACCTTACATTGGATGAACTTCATGGGATTCTTATAGCCTATGAAATGAGAATCGGGCAAGAAAAGTCATCAAAAAGGGAGGCAACCTTCAAAGAATAAAAAAAAACAAATAACCATGAGCATGTGCCAAATGAAAATCACTCAAACATGTCAGATGAATAAGAGGCCAACTTTATAAGTAAACTCAAGAAAGGGTCTAGAAAATACAAAGGGAAGTTACCTTTCAAATGCTTTAACTGTGGAAAAATTGGACACTTTTCTAAAAAATGTCCCTATCCCAAACAAGAGGATAATGATGATGAAGAACCTTATAACCAAAAATAGAATACAAAGGATAAAACCCAATACAAAAATAAATTCTACAAGAAAGAGGAAAAATTATACTCCAAAGAAGATAGTAGTTCATCTGATAAGAGTGAAGATGAGGAGACATAGCTTCTATTTATGGGCATAGAACATCCAAATGAAGATGAAGGTAACTCTGAAGTTGAAGGATAAGTATACCTTGAAGAAGAACTTATTAGTGCTCTTGAAGAACTGAGAAAATATAAAAATAAGAATAAATCATTAAGAGAACAACTACTATAATATGAAGAAGTAAAAAAATCAAGAGAAAAGGAAGTTTCAAAAACCCTCAAGAAAACAGAACAAATCATTATTGATTTAAAGACTCAACTCCAAGAAGCTAAAATAATAGAAGAATTCATTTGAAATCAACTCAATGAAAAGCAACAATACCGTGAAAAGATAGAGGATAAAATTATCCTTCTAAAAGGGGAACTTGAGAAAGAAAAGAAGCAATCAAAATTTGAAAATAGTTAAAAAATATTGGATGATATTCTTAATGGTCAAAGATCATAAAACAATCATACATGACTAGGTTATGATCAAAATAAGTCTAATAAAGGATATAACTCCACATCTCAGGAAACTGACAAAAATCCAAAAGTTATGCATCTTCCCTTCACAACTCTTTCAAAAAGGAAGAAAGAAAAATAAAAATTGATTCTAATCAACATAAATATGCTCTCCCTTCAAAAGAAAATGAATATATAAGAAACATAACTACAATAAGAACTCTCTCAAAAAGGTATCAACATCTCTTTCTTGGATATTGTTACTCTTGCAATAATTTTGGACATAAAGCGTTACATTGTAGATCTTATAGAAAGAACAATCATAAGAATGTTCAAAAATATGGTTATAAGAAAAACAATAATAATAATAATAATCAAGAGAACATAAACTATAATTCATTCTCTCCACTACAAAATTTCAATGTTGAATGCGTCAAATGCAACAATTATGGTCACAAATCTAGTGATTGCAGACTACCAAAGTTTCCCATAAAAACTTCCAAAATTCAAGAATAAAAACATAAGAAGGCATGGAAAGAAAACCAAATGGAAGACAAGGAAATAGAGTGTAATGTAGCCTTATATGCTACAAAAAAAAGGATTCAATGATATGTTGATAATGGATGTTAAAAACATATTCAATATAGATCAAGACAAATTCCTCAGTCTAAAAAATAAAGAAAAAGGAAGTGTTACATTTGGAGATAATGTCTATGCCAAGATACTTGGAAAGGGCATAGTCAGTATATGAAGTAATAAAGATAAAGTAGAAAATGTGCTATTAGTTGAAAATTTGAAGCCTATTCTCCTCAATGTGAGCCAAACTTGTGATCAAGGACACATACTCATATTTGACTCTCAAAAATGTGAAATTAGAAAAAAAGACTCAGGAAAATTAATGGTTGTTGCACCAAGGACACCAAGCAATGTTTACATCTTAAACATAGAAGAAGAAGAAAAATGTTGCATGATCCAAATAGAAAAAAGTTGGATATGTCACAAAAGAACGAGACATATATGTTTTGACAATTTGATCAAAGTCAATAAAAAGGAAGTTGTGAGAAATATGCCAAATATTATTAAACCTTCAGACCATTTTTGTAGGCACTGCCAACATGGAAAGAAGACAAGAGTAGGATTCAAGAAAAAAAAATACTCTACATAAAAACCATTGGAACTTGTTCACATTGACCTTTGTGGACCAACAAGAAATAAAAGCATGCAAGGTGAACATTACTTCATTATATTCATAGATGACTATAAAATGATGACTAGGGTATCCTTTCTCAAAGAGAAATCAAAAGATTTCAACAAATTCAAGGCTTTCAAAGAACATGTTGAAAATGCGACTAATCTCAAAATCAAGTTCTTAAGATTAGACAATGGAGGGGAATTTACCTAATATGAGTTCAATAAGGGCCATCACCTGCAAATCAACTTCAGTGAAACATTTAAGGGCATCCAGAACAACATTTCTATAAGCTCTCAGATGGGGGTGTTTTTCTACATAATCACCTTTAATTTGCTTGATTATTAACTCAAAATCCCCTCTTACCATAATTTGTTTGGCACCAACCTTATTTAGAAGTTTTAGACCGAGCATCAAGGCTTCATACTTGGCAATATTGTTAGTGCATTGAAAATTTAATTTGTAAGAATGGTTTTCCGAATACCTAGATCTGTGATTGTGCAACCAGACTCCTGCTCCAGCTCCTTCTTTACTTACAGCTCCATCAAAGTCCATGCTCCAGAAATCCGCTGGAAATTCTTCAGTTATCACATTTTTCTTTCTTTCTTCCTCAACGATTTCTTGGCCTTCGTCCGGACCAGATATATCTTCTTGCAGATGAATGATTTGTTCTTCCATATCGCCATCGTTGTATAAGATAAAGGAATCTACGTTAGAATGTGTCGAGTACAGAGGATAGTTATGTGGTTTTTCTTGGATGCTAACCATGTATTTCATCAGTGTTTCTCTGTATAGTCTTCTCTGTTGCCCAAAAACTGGGACAGTGGCATACGACATATCCAACTGCAAGGTACCTTTCAACTTGGCCCCCCAAGACGGGGATAGTAACATACTATACTTCGGGGGAATGTCTGCAACCACAACATCCATGACCATGCTTTTTGTGGGAATCTGAACCAGGGTGATACACAGATACTTGATCAAACCGATACATCTAACTTTACTAGAGTCAAAAGAGTGTAAGTCCTTGTAAGGTCTGGTAACCTCAAGTCCCATTTTTTCCATCACTGCTTTAGGCATCAGATTATGGGAAGCACCCAAATACAACATAGCATTATGCAGAATCAGGTCATGTATATTAAGGCTGATGTAAAAAGGAGCGACATCACCATTGTCGGTCTGACCATCCACTTCTCATTCGAACAAGAGTTCAGGTTGGTCATCTGTAAGGTTTACTGTATCCTAATGATTTTTTGATCCAACGGTTAAGGCCTTCGTGCCTATATCAAGTTCAATGGTCAGCGCTTTAATCACCTGTGAATGGTAAGAATCTTTTCTCAACAACTCGGAAAGGGGAATGGGAATTTTTACTTTGGATAATTCCCCTTCGAGGCTAAAAGGTGTGGCTGCTCTGCTTTGGCTCAACAATTCTGATTTGTCCACCACAATCTTCTAGCCAGAATTATTTGGTGGGTTAATTGATGAAACCTCAGACTGAGATGATCTTTTCAGAATAGTAAGGTTTCTTTTTGCTAGAACTTCATCATTACGCTTCTCAGGGCTCTTCTCGGCAGAAGGCTCAGGGGATTTTTGGGTTTCGACTGTCTTCTTTGTTTTGGTCACCTTTTTTGGAGAACTTTCGTCTGTCTTTTTACTTTGTAGATTGTACTGTCGGTGTACCTCAAAAATAGCATTTTAAAATGCCTGTTGTTCGGTGTCTTCAGCTTCTTCACTTACCTTTGTTTGATTGAGAAGAAAAAGTTATTGCTCTTCCTGGGTAAGGAAAATAGCTTTGTTACCATGAATGCCCATGAGGTTTATGTGAGTATCCTCTAGTTCTTCAATTACTTCCTCTCCTTCATCGGCATACTTTTCTTGTAGGGGAGGTCTAATCTGTTGATCAGGACCTCTCTATTACCTTTGATCCCTAGGATCTCTCTACCTGATTTGAGGAGGGTTTCTTTTGAAGTTAGGATTTTGAATTTGAGGAGCTGGTGGGTTTTCTCTAGGAGGGTTTCTTTTGGATACAGTAAGTCTCTCCATAATTCTTTCCATTGCTCTGGCCAAGGAATCCAATTTGGAATCAGAAGTTGATGTGGAAGGTTCCTCTTTGATTGTGACTCTTCTCTCTGTCCTCTATCGTGCCCTTTTTGCCAACAGGTTGGCCTCCACACTTATTGCACTTTTTTGCATATCCTCCAGGGTGGTGGAGTTTCTTTCCCTTAATTGATACAACATATCGGTGTCAAAACCATCAGGTAATTTTATCAATGCCAAACCTTGTGGAGGTTTAATATCAGCTGGAATTGCATTGTACAGGTTATTGAAACGGGTGCAGTAATCTTGTACTGTCTCACCTTGATTTATTCTGATGTTTTCGTATTCTGAAAATATTTGGAGAGGGTTTTTCTTTACCTCCCATCTGTCTAGAAAACTTCTTTGGAATGCGGTTAGTTCCAGCACTGAGGCAACACATAAACCTTTATACCATTTCTTAACATCACCCGTCAAACTCTGGGCAAACAATCTCATTTGAATGTCAGCCTCATCTATTTCCTGCAGATCAAAATAATCATTCATTTTGTCAACGTGTTGTTGTGCACTCAAAGGTCCTGTTCCACCGAACTATGGAAGTCTCGTTTGATAGTCCTAGGGCATAGCATGAAGGGGTGTGGCCAACACCAAGGGGGCATATCTAGCTGCCATGATAGGTGGAGGAGGTGGGACGAAAAACTGGATGACAGGTGGGGTGGTGGCAGAAGACGAGGATGAGGAGGGGCTAGCTAGCACAGGGTGAGTGGTTTGAAGTTTAGCAGTGGGAGATAGAACTTCAAGAGTCTGGGATTGCAAGACAGTTGGGTCTAGGATGGTTTCAGCCACAAAGCTATCAGATTTTGTTATGAACAAGCTTTGTTCGAAAAAGATGTCAAAGTCAAGATCCTGAATGGCAACAAGCTCCTCTAGAAGAGAAGGGGACTTCTGAAGGGGATTATGTCTAACTGAACCTTCAGCAATGGTCTTTTTCCTGAGCAAATGTTCTGGATTATCTGTTGCTATCGCAGGTTCCAGGTCTGGGTGAGATCAAGTATAAGCTCTTTTGGGAGCCAGATTTCTCTTTGATTTATATATATATACTTTTTAGTTTTACGAATCCGAAAATAATATGTACAGGTTTTTAACAACCTCTAAACATTACTTCTTTCTCAGATTTGCAATATTTCATAAGCAAACTTCTCTTCTAGGGAAAAGAAGATGTGAGGTTAAAATTTGTTCAATTCTGTTCCCCAATGGAGTCGCCACTATGTTAACGCCCTGTAAATTTCCTAGAGGTTGTCAGGAAAAAAGAAATATACGGGAGGTAACTTTATCCAACCACTTCGAAGCTGGGATCTAGCCCTACCAACTTCAAAGAGGGATCTGTCTATATGATTTAGATATGTTTCAAATTTAAAATATTAGGCTAGGTAAATAAAATATATTGGTTTTGTTGATGCAATGTTAGTTTACACATCCATTGGGCTATGGGGTCTGTACCATGAAGATAAAAATCTAAACCAAAAAGAAAAGAAACTTTTCACAAGGTGAGATAATGTAATCGTTGGATTCTTTTAGTAGCATAAATGAGGAAATAGTAGAAAAGGTGAGAATGTCAATTATAACAAAGAAGCAATTAAGAATTTCTTTATCATAAAATCAGAAGATAAAACACTAAAATCTTTCAAAGTGAGAAACAAGGTATACAAAGATAAATCCCGCAACATTCATTACTTTCAAAGATTAGATTTAGCAAATAGTGTGATAACTAAGCGAGAATAACATTAAACTTAGAATGAAAAACATCACCAATGAATACATGCAAGAATCTTGTAAAAATGCCTCTTTGTATTAATGGAAGATCTCTTGAAAAATATTACAGTCTGATAGCTCGCAGGGCGTAAAGATCAACCCTTAATACTTCGAAAAGTGAAGTATTTATAACCCAAAATTACAAACGATCCTGTCATTAAAGATCAGGACATGGTAAATCTATTTTTAGCCTAACTAACTTAACAAATTACAAGAATCTAGGAAACTATTTGATGATGTGTCGCAACTGCATGTTGTTTTCTGGGTGAACCATTGGTGAGGCCTCTGCACGACCTCATCTGACTGGATAGCTGACTGGGTTGGGACAGCTCATCTACTACTCGATCAGGTCATAAATCTCTTCCCATCGAAGATGATTGGGAACGTTGAATTTGAGTAGCCTTCGGTAGACTTCATCCATTTCTGTGTACTTGGCGAAAGTAGGCTTGGTGATGAAGATGTACCGGATCTCATGCTGAATGTTGATATCCAACTGAAGTGCATCTAGGAATGCCTTGCCAGTGATGTTGCCTTGAACCCCTGAAAACTTTGAACTATCCTTAGCCACATCGGCCAGTCTCTTTTTGTAGTCTGGGAGTGTCATCAGTTTGTCGTTTATCACTTTAAGACCAGGAAGACCTTTCTTCTATAGAGCCTCAATCTTGCTGAAAAACTTTTGTACCCCTAGGTCCATGGCCTAAACATTTTCTTCTAGCTGTAGCATCAATCCTCTCTTGGTCAAGACTCTTTTGACCTCAAGGATGGTCTCTGTTCTATCCTCAATTCTCATCTCTTCCAGCTCCTCTCTAGTTTTAGAATTCAATAATTTGATGATTTCATTAGCATGTGTGGGCATCTCTCCCAGTTTTGATCTGATCTTCTCGATGGTTTGTTTACTTCTCTGCACCAATTCATTTTGATCAAACATAATCTATATCATTGGCCATATTTTGTTCATAGACTTGGTGATGTTTGTCCAACCACTTTCTTTGACTTCAGCCAGTGTTTTACCTGCCATTGTTTGCTTCTGGAGCTGTTGTAACTCTTGTTTGAGCTGGTCTGACACCTATTTTTCCTTGGAGAGGCTGGTTTGATAAGAATATTTGAGTTCCTGAAGATTCTCAATCTCCTTTTTGAGCTGTCTAATCTCTGTCTCCTGCAGGTTCATCTCTTCCATAGATTTGTCCAATTCAACCATCTTTTCCATAGACGTCAATGGATTCACTGATGGGACTTCTGCTAGTGATGTTGTGCTCACTCCTAAGAGTGGCACTGCACTCAACAGAATGACTTCCATGGGTTTCAACTATTCCTTCTCTTTCACTAGCTTCTCCATCTCGGCTTCCATTTCCTTCAGTTGCGCATTCTGCTCCATGATTAGTGTTACACATCAAAATTACTCACTTTGATAGTGTCACAAGTGTCGTCATTACAAAGGTCGCAAATGTTGCATTTTGCTCACAAGGTTGCAAGTGTCGCATGTTGCTCACAAATTTCGTAAAGTGTCAGGGAAGCATACTGCCATGATGCCTATGCCGTGCCTATAACGACATGAGAAGGACACTTGAAGCACCTCAAACATTTGATTTGGAAGAGGAGAAATGAGTCAGCGGGCTTGCAAACCTTTTGCCATCTGAAAGCACCTCAAAAACTGAGTTTTTGGAGGGGAGCGCTCCCACTTACACTATCTCGGAGCGTCGGCGCTCCCCCTTACACTATCAGGGAGCATTATAACGCTCCCCTGCCCCTTTTGAGGGAGCGTTATAGATTTTGAGAGTGCTGGCGCCCCCCTAAATCCTACCAGGGAGCGCTACAACGCTCTGATGGCCCTTTTGAGGGAGCGCTACCTATTCTGGGTAGTTGTTAAGCTGTTGAGATGAATGGGGGAAGCATCTTTTCATTCTTGGAAGGCAGTTGGATTCGAATCCCTAGTCCAGCCATGATCCTAGGGCAGATCCTCAACTGAAGGAGGCAAATCCTCAACTTCCCCAAGGATATCTCAAGTGTTTAAAGCCTCTCCAAGTCTATATAAACAAGCTTTCAAATGGTGAAAGAGAAAGGGGAAAAAGGAGAATTACACCAAACTTATGATCTCATAAGTGGTGTTGGAACATAGCTGATTGGGGAAGAATTGCTGATATGAAACTTATGATCTTGGAGGAAACACACAGTCAGCCAAAGGAGAGTGATTAGTAAAGTTGTTGTTATCCAAGTTGTGGATCTTTCAGGCAAGGGTTAGATGAAGGGGACTTGACGAATCTGTCGCATTCGCATCTACGATTGTAAGTACTGATGTCGTTATTCTCATCAATATGACACGCTTGGCCTGTTTCTTTCTAGTTTGTGTCTAATGTCACATGAACTTATCATTAATTGATAGATCTGTTTTCAAGCTAATATCAATAGAGTAGGAAGTGGTTGTATCTTGTTTGTCTGCAGAACTCAGCGAGGAGTAAAGGATTGGAGCGCAACTCGGAGCGTGCAGGGACAAATGTCGATAAAAAGGTACTTTTGTCATCCTTCCTTCTCGTGTGTTAGTTTAGATAGATTTGAAAGGAATTCAGTGTCCACGTTAAGCATTTTCTATCTAGAGTTAGGGTCAAGCTCTTAGAGGCGATCTACCTGTCTGCAGGGAGATTTTCCTACAACAGAAACTGGTGACTCCACTGGGGAGATAGCCTCGAATCGAAACTTCTTGTTTTGATTTCTCCTCATTGACCTAGTTCTATACCTTGATTGTTTCAGACCTGGTTCACTCCTCTTTTGATTGGTTTCATGAGCTGATTGGCTCCTTACCCCATCATACTCAGCATAATTGTCGAAATTGAATTGCAATTTTTTTATTTTTTGACATTTCTGGGAGTTTTTCAACCTGGCACCCCTGTCCCTGTGTTAACAGAGCGCCGACGCTCCCCCATAGCTTTGCACAGAGTGCTATAACGCTCCTTGCCTTTGGCAACAGAGCGTCAGCCCTCTTTTGGCCAGAAATCCTTCCAGAATTGCTTTTTCTGGGTTTTGCCTCTGTGTCTCTCCTGCTGAGTAACCTTGTGAGTCAATCCTTCTTCTCTTTTAGCCTTGACATCTGTCTTCTTGAAGAAAAAACACCTTAATATTTGGATTTTGTAGCCTTCTTCACTATTGTTGCTGAGGTTTTCTGTTATTTGGAGTTTGAAACCCATGCATTGTCTTTCTCTCTGTTTAACTGAGTAAAAACCCTGGTGAAGGTCATCAAAGGCCTACAGATCTCTTCATCTTGATTTTAGTCAAGATCATTGTTCTTCAACTTTTTCTTTTTGGGTGTGAAGTTTGTTTTCTCTTTGATTGTTTCTTTTCTTTCGCTTTTCGTTTTGATTGCAACGAAAGGGTGTATTGTTTGTATGACTTTTGCTTGTGCTAGTTTGATTTTCATTCATACAATAAGATAAGTAGCAAGACGGGCATTGTGTTGAATTGATCATTATTCATATGCAAAAAATAAAAAGCATCTTCATGATTAATTGTGCATGTTAGAAGGCATCTCAAAAGTTTTAGCATCACATCAGGATTTGATTGAGAAAAAGAATTGTTTGAGGACACTCCTTATTCGTTCTTGTTAGTGAAAAGAGCTCTCTCTCTCCCTTAGATAGATGTTCATCGAAAAGAAATGACTGCTTATCATATTTGATTCATTCTTTGGGTCTAAGTCATAATTCCATTCGTTTCAATTCCATGCACCTCTTTTGCATAAAGAACAGCCATAAAATCAACGCTAATTAAAAATTATTTAGAAATTTTTCTTTTCTAGGATCCTCCACCAATAGTAGACTAGGCTTAGTACTTTGGATTAGGGTTGTGAGCATAACTCTCCAAAGTTTCCAAAACAAACAGTAGCATCCTGAGTTAGGGAGAGTAAAATCCAATTATCGTATAAGTCTTCCTGGGATCCCCCTCTCACACAGGGGTTACGCACGAGGTCGCATTCAGGTAAGCTACGGGGACTAACCCTCTGTGGTTTAACTGATTGTGGTGGTCAGATCGTATTATGGGGATCACTTTGGGGTAAATCCACAATTACTGCGTGGAAGCCTTTTAGTTGATTTCGGGCTTAATACCCTGCCCGTACGTTTGGATCGCACTGTCGACTATTCCAGCCTAGGGGTTGACTGCGAATTGGTAACCTTAGTGGCCATCATCTTTAGGGTCTTACACAAGGTGACGGTGACGGGAAGTCTCACTGTACCTGGAGCAGACATTGGTCAAACTCACTCGGGCTCCTTGGAGGGTAAATCCACAATTACTGCATGGAAGCTTGCACGAAGGCGTAAGTCTGTTAAGTAGGTCACCATTGTAACTGTTCCACCCTATCCCCACCCCTTCTCGACTTGATCATGCGAAGTTGGATTTCATCACCAACTAGTACGGTCATCAAAAGAAGGTCTTGTTTGCTTGGTTGTGATTCTTATATTCTATTAGCGTATGTTGTTTCTTTTACTTAGTGGACCTTAGGTCAAGTCAGTGTTAATGGCATCGAATCCTGAGAGTACCAATGGAGGAACCCCTTCTACTGGGGAACCTTATACTTTTCCTTCATTTGAAAACTTTGGTCCTCCATATGTTGCTACACTGAGATTTCCAGGACTCACTATCGGATTACCAGTTTGGTTGTTCCCCACTACTGTGATCCCGAATCCTCCCAATGTTTCAGTTGCACCTAATACTTTGGATGTCAATACACCACCCACACATCAACCTCACGTCGACTTTTCGCCTTCTTCGCCCATCAAGTCTCCTTCCATTTATCCTTCTTCGCCTAGTGAAAGCTCTAAAGCAAGTAGCCAGGTTGATTAGAAGAAGAAGAAACGGAAAGAGAAGAAGAAGAAGAGCCCGAAAAGGACTAAGGCCCCAACAACATCAGAGGTTGGCTCTAAGAAACTAGTTACTATTAATAGTACTGGGAGTGTTGATGAGATCAACAAGATTAAAGGGAAGAATCCAAAACCCAAATTCCCTTGCAGCCTTTGTAAGGGTGACCACTTTCTAAGGGATTGCCCCGGTCTTACCTAGGTCTTAGAAATGTGTTCCTCCACGTCATCAGCCTCTGTCGGTCATGTCAATGACACCCCATCAACTAGTGATGTTCAGGTTGGTAAGAAGAAGAAAACTGTCAAGTTCCCTTGCATGTTATGTAAAGGTAATAATTACTCTCACTTTTGTCCTTGTATGGACGAGGCTTCTTCTCTTTTGGAAAAAATTCAACTTCCAAAAGGTTATCATAAGCTTTCCTCTGACCCATCATTGGTTGATGGACTGGTTAATCTGGTTCCATCCCTGATCAGTCCAGCTGATTAGGTGGTCAATCTAGTTTCCTCGTCGATTGAACCACGAACCCAAGTAGTTGATCCAGTTCCGTCATCGATCAGCCCCCCTCTTCATCAAAAGAGTGACACCAAAGTGGTCGATCCAATTTCGCCATCGATCGATCCCATTCCTCCATTGAGGAATGTCAAAGTGACTGATCCAATCCCTTCCTCGGTCAGTCCCACTCTTCCTCTGAAGAGTTCCAAAGTGATCAATCCAGTTTCGCCATCGATCGATCCCACTCCTCCTTTGATGAGTGCCAAAGTAGTTGATCCAGTTCCATCATCGATCAGCCCCGCTCTTCATCAAAAGAGTAGTGCCAAAGTGATCGATCCAGTTTCACCATCGGTCGATCCCATTCCTCCATTGAGAAATGTCAAAGTGGTTGATCCAGTCCCTTCCTTGATCAGTCCCACTCTTCCTCTGAAGAGTGCTAAAGTGGTCCATCCAATTCCACCATTGGTTGATCCAATCCAATCATCGGTCGATCCTACTCCCCTTCTGGAGAATAAACCCGATACTGCCCATGTTTTTCTCGTTAATACAGACTCTACTGTACCTGGGGGCATTCCTCCTCCTCCTGTGGAACCCCCTCCAAGTACCAAAACCATCCTTTTTGATTGGGGTGTGCTAACTGGACCTCATCTTCCTTCTCACGTTCCTTTCCAGATTATAGTACAAGTTCGTGGTCGGGACGTTCCTCAAACACTAATAGATGAAGGTGCGTCCGTTAGTATTTTGTATTCTATTGCTTGGTACACTTTGGGTTGTCCGCAACTTGCACCGGTTACATAGAATCTGTTAGCTTTTAACAGAAGAACTAGTCAACCCTTAGGGATCCTTCCTTAGTTTCCTGTAACTTTGGGAGGGAAAAATGTCTTTATTGATGTCATGGTAGTCCGAGACCCCTTGGGTTTCTATTTACTCCTTGGTCGGGATTATGTCTATGCTATGAAAGCTCTTGTATCCACCCTTTTCCGTGTGATATCTTTCCCTCACGATGGAAGAATTGTGACTATTGATCAACTTTCATTCATGGGCCCTGACTGGGTTACCTCCCTAAGTGGTTCGTATATGCAGACAGTATCACCCCCGCCGCATGTCAATTATGTGGCGTTGTCTCCCATGACCTCAACTTCCAATGATTTGGATCCGGTAGTTGACATGGTTATCTCTTCGGTAGGATTATTGGAGCCTGATCTCCTTACTCCTATCGTGACCCTCGACATGTGTTCCTTCCAGAGTGATTCTCTTCCATCCGATGAAGATCTCTTGGAAGCCATGACCGAGTTTAGTCCCTTGACATGGTATCCTTCTAGAGCATTATCCTCTCGAAAGCCATGATCAAGAAGAAACCACGAACATAGTTTCTCTTCTCTGTGGCAAGCTCGTTAAAAAATGAAATAGAGGCCACTAGATTTCATGCTGGGGGCATAACGAGCATAGTTTCTCTTCTCTGTGGCAAGCTCGTTAAAAAATGAAATAGAGGTCACGAGCATAGTTTCTCTTCTCTGTGGCAAGCTCGTTAAAAAATGAAACAGAGGACACTAGCTTTCATGCTGGGGGCATGTCACGAGCATAGTTTTCTTTCATGTAGCAAGCTCGTTAAAAAATGAAACAACAATCTGGGGATCGAACCTGGAACCTTGAGCATAGTTCTTTTCCTGTGTCAAGCTCGTTAAAAAATGAAACAATCACCTCTCCCTTCAAGTTGATTCTTTCTCCAGATCTCGTAGATGTTGAGTCAAGTCCTTCATTAGGTCTCATTTTTGAACCTTCATTTCATCCACCTGTATCCTTTTTCTCCATCTAGCACAGAAATTGGTGACAACCTCAAAGTCGGTGAATGAATTGAAGCTTGGGGGGCATGTCTCCAGCCTTTGATGATCATTCTGGAGCTACGCCACTAGCTTTCAAGATGGGGGCATACCGAGCTTAGTCTTTGTTCTTTCTCGTGCGCGTAAATACATGAGAATGCAACCGGGTAAACTTTTATCTCTTTTTCGGACCCATATGGATACACGAACATACGAAAAAGGAACCCCCCTGGAGTCTTCTTTAAACCCTTTTCAGACTCTCTAAATATGAAAAGATTGTCGAGTGATCTTGCTTCCTTTCACACTCGTTAAAAGGTTAGAAAGGGCGTCTTTCAAGCGATAGTTTAACCCTTTTTCGGTCTCGTTGGAATACTGTACGAAAAAGGAACCGAGAGAGTTCTCTTTTAAGTGTTTTTCCAAACTCTATAATCCTGAAAAACCTTCGAGTTTTCTATCTTTGGACTCGTTAAAGCACACATCGACAGGCCCATATGGGACCGAACCCTTACTTCTTTCGGTTCGTTAAACAAAGGAAGAGGAACTTACCGAAGGTGAGTTATATCGACCATGTGTTATCCTCCTCGAGCTCATTAAATCAAAAAGAGGTACTCATCTATCTGGATGGGGGAAAAAAGGAAAGGAGCAAGCCAAGCTATCTCTTGAGAACATCATCAGCACTCCTTAGAGTTGCCCTTGAACACGGCACTTTGTCATTTGCATATATCATAATCCGTTGAACCTCCGCACTGAGCCAATCTTTTGAGTTCCTTTTTCTCCTTTGGGTCACCCGATGCAAGTCACAATATCCATTGCATAGTTTTGGTCCACGTCATGTTCTACTGTTGTGCCTCAGTGTTCAAGGGAAGTATCCGCCTTCAGAGTCAGCCATCCCAAGTATTTTTCCTCAAAACCTGTGTCAGTCCATGTTCTCTTGATCTGCCAATCACAACTCCATGTCTGTTTCGTGTCGTTGATGGGGGATACATCAAGGCCCTCCCTCGACGAGTCTATTCCTGTCGACTCCAACACATTATCCGGGAATCAGACTTAGAAACCAGTTAGTACTTTGGGACCTGCATGCCTCAATGGCGGGCCTCCTCACATTTGACAGTGGGTTTGCATCATTGATCACTGATCGAATGATTCCACGGATGTTCGACCTCATCTCATCTATTCACATTCGCTGGAATGTACTAGGGTACCTTGGGAATCATTGACATTAATGGTGATCTCCCTCACACTTGTTAACGGTTCACACCATTTGATCGGTAATCAAGTGGTTTCTGCCATGTTCGACGTCAAGACATCTATTCGCATGGTCAGATCCGTTCCATATTAGGATTGGTAGGAAGACCCTGGGTTGAGCGATCACTTTGATATATGCTTTGCCCAGGCTGTGAAGGAATTTCTATTGGACAAAGAACACATACACTGTAACATAGATCCACTTTGTATTGGTCGTGGCTATGTCTTGTCATCTCGTAGATCCACTGTGTATTCTTCGTGGCTACGATCAGTCCGAGTCATCAGAGTATAGATCCACATTGTATCTTCGGTGGCTATACATTTTTATCAATACAATTATGGATCCGCAGTGTATTTTATGGCAGCCATATCCTGCTAAGTCTTGATCACCCAAGCATAGGTATGCCTGCCTTGGGTTTTGAATTATATTATGATACTTGTTGGATGTCTGTGTGCAACTTCTGTCAGGTTCTTCGAGTCTATACCCTTGCTTGGACATCTACAAGGTATTTCAGTTATTAGTTGACATCTTCTAACTTCATACTTTGGGGGGCAATATGTTACACATCAAAATTACTCACTTTGATAGTGTCGCAAGTGTCGTCATTACAAAGGTTGCAAATGTCGCATTTTTCTCACAAGGTCGCAAGTGTCACATGTTGCTCACAAGTGTCATAAAGTGTCAGGGAATCATACTTCCATGATGCCTATGTCGTGCCTATAATGACATTAGAAGGACACCTGAAACACCTCAAACATTTGATTTGGAAGAGGAGAAATGAATCAGCAGGCTTGCAAACCTTTTCCATCTGAAAGCACCTCAAAAACTGAGTTTTTGGAGGGGAGCGCTCCCCCTTACACTATCTTGGAGTGTCGACGCTCCCCCTTACACTATCAGGGAGCGTTATAATGCTCCCCTGACCCTTTTGAGGGAGTGTTATAGATTTTGAGAGCACTGGCGCCCCCCTAAAGCCTACCACGGAGCGCTACAACGCTCTGATGGCCCTTTTGAGGGAGCGCTACCTATTCTGGGCAGTTGTTAAGCTGTTGAGATGAATGGGGGAAGCATATTTTCATTCTTGGAAGGTAGTTGGATTCGAATCCCTAGTCCAGCCATGATCCTAGGGCAGATCCTCAACTGAAGGAGGAAAATACTCAACTTCCCCACGGATATCTCAAGTGGTTAAAGCCTCTCCAAGGCTATATAAACAAGATTTCTAATGGTGAAAGAGAAAGGGGAAAAAGGAGAATTACACCAAACTTATGATCTCATAAGTGGTGTTGGAACATAGATGATTGGGGAAGAACTGCTGATATGAAACTTATGATCTTGGAGGAAACACACAGTCATCCAAAGGAGAGTGATCAGTGAAGCTGCTGTTATCCAGGTTGTGGATCTTTCAGGCAAGGGTTAGACGAAGGGGACTTGACGAATCTGTCGCATTCGCATCTACGATTGTAAGTACTGTTGTCGTTATTATCATCAATATGACACGCTTGGCTTGTTTCTTTCTAGTTTGTGTCTAATGTCACATGAAATTATCATTAATTGATAGATCTGTTTTCAAGCTAATATCAATAGAGTAGGAAGTGTTTGTATCTTGTTTGTCTGCAGAACTCAACGAGGACCAAAGGATTGGAGCGCAACTCGGAGCGTGCAGGGACAAACGTCGATAAAAGGTACTTCAGTCATCCTTCCTTCTCATGTGTTAGTTTAGATAGATTTGAAAGGAAGTCAGTGTCCACGTTAAGAATTTTCTATCTAGAGTTAGGGTCAAGCTCTTAGAGGCGATCTACCTGTCCGCAGGGAGATTTTCCTACAACAATTAGCTTAAGCATCTCATCTTTTTCTCCTTTTGTCTCTGCTATTCCTTTGCCTGCGAGTCTACTGTTTGTGGCAGCTTCAATTGTTTCCTCAAAGACACTATGTCTACGTTTTTCTTCTTGATCATCTCCTCGACTGCTTTCACATTCGAGGGATCATACCCGATCTTGAGGACCAGTTCCTCCAATGTCTTGATCCGAGAGATGTAGGATCCTCTAAACTTCGTCATTAATCATGGGTTTGGGTCTACCACTGAGCATACTCACCACTGGGTGGTAGAATTGATCGATGAACTGCTTGAAACTGAATTATGTGGAGTTATGTCTAAGCAAGGAAGTCCATGTGGTTACTGCCTAGGGTCTGCCATCTCCGTCCATCTTCTGCATGGAAAAAGAAAATTTATCCACTTGGAAGAAAACAAACAGGTATGCCAGTATTGAAGAATACCGGAACATGCCTTCTATGGCGAAATTGACAAATTGCTCGTGAATATTGTTCTCCAGGAACATGCTAAATTCGAACTATGTAGTAGGCTTCTCGTCGGTGGAGAAAATAGACAAAAACCCCAGAATGGGTTCATCTACCCACTAATATGAATAATAACCCAACAAGGCGCATAGGGACATGATAACCTGGTTTCCTTTGGTTGAGAACATGGAGGAAGGATAAGGGAAATTTGTAGCAGGGAGCTGAGCGGATTGTGGAAGAAAAAGCTCAAATATTTGAGCTCTTTGAGTAAAATTCATCTTCTGGTATAACTCCGTAAGGATTTCAAGTTTAAAAGGTGACGTGGAGTCAACTCAGGATATTTGCATCATTTGGTCAATGGTTTCTGGCGTGATGAAGAAGAGAACTTCCCCGGATGAGGAGATGATGGCTCTTTGCTCAAGAATATAGTGGGCTTCGCACTTGAGGGCGAACTCTGAGAAATGGTGAAACTGGGGGAAGAGATACAGGGGTAAGTTGGACTCCCAGAGTCCAATTTCATCACTCTGGTCCAGGAAGACTTCTTTAAACCATGATTGAAGGTCTGCAAAGTTGAAATCGCACTTAGTGTCTATGATTAAGTAGTCTTTATCAGCCAATGGAATCCTATTAAGATTGACAGGAGGCGGGAGCAACAGATTCTCCTCTCCTTCTGTTTGTTTTGATTTTGGCACCATTACTGTAACAATACCTGCAAATAAAACAATGTTAGCAGGGACGACTGTAGATGGGGGCGACTGACTGTAATGGAGAAGAAAACGGGGTAAATTCTCTGGTGTGATGAGTAGGTAAATGGTGAAGGAATGAAGAGTGAGGGTAATTTTGAATAAACGGGTATCCGTTGGGCGCGGGGGACAGGTCAGTTGGTTAACGGATAAGTTACCCAGTAATAAATGGCCAACGGGTCTTTTGGAATGTGAGATGGTAGATGACAACGACTGAGGGATATGGATGGGTGATGTGGTGGTTATCGATTGGGGGAAAAAATCATGATGAGGGGACTTGCCACGAGTGAATGTGGGGAAGGACTGACAGAGTTATGGGATGTGACTCTTTTGGAAAGGTGGATGGTGACATCCCAAGGTGACAAGGTATGTCAGACAGTAGGAGGTGGTGGGACTCAGGACCAGTAGATTTATGCCACGTATTGATAGGGGGCCCACTAGAGTCAGATTCCATTCTGGACTCCCCCCCAACGTTAAAGGTAGATCAGTCGGGGGGTCCAAAAAATACATTGGGCCGATGATCTGCGTGCTTTCCTTTGGACCGCAGATCCATGCGTGCTCTTTAACACACATTCCGGACCCCCCCCCTCCATTAAAGGCAGAACGGATGGGGGGTATGGAATCCAATACAGATCGTAGATCTGAGCGCCGAAACTTGGGCCGTCCAAATGCATGCATGCATTATCAGTGATACCGGACCCCCCCCCGTTAAAGGTAGAACGGTCGGGGGGGGCTCCAGAAAGATTTGTCCACTGTAGATCTAGGCGAGATCATCTGGGCCGTTGATACATGAGTGGTGCATAAATGTGGGCATGAAAGAGTATGCGCCTTGAAAAACTTAGGATAAGAGCATCTCATGGGTTTTTCCCAAGCTTTTACAACTTTACATCACCAAGGGGTTAGGCAAACAACTTTTCGAGCATCCAAAACATGGTCCAATATTGATCATCGAGCTGGTTTTATTTAAATCAAGCAAACTACCCTAAGTTCTAACCTAACTTCCTATGACAATTAGCCCAGATTAAACTGTTGGGCTAAGAACTTACTCTATCATGGGGCTACCTGACCAAGATTAAACAGTCTGGCCAGATTTATTCACTAACTAACCTAGGTCACTTGACTAAGATTAAATAGTTTAACCAAGATTATTCACTATTCCTATCAACATCAATTTAAAATAACTTGGCCATGCTTGAAAGGTATGGACCAAGTCACTATTATTGCATGGGGCTCTTATTGAAATTCTTTTATGCCCTCTTTTCTTTTTCCTTTTTTTTTATTTTTTATTTTTTTCTTTCTTTTCTTTTTGTTTTTCTTTTTTCTTTCTTTTCTTTTTCTTTTTCTTTCTTTTCTCAAATTATTTGCAGAATGAAAAATCATTTGACAAACAAAAAACACTAGAGAGATAACATTCCAGTCACCAGTTGATCCTATAAATTATAGGGTGATAACAATACCCATGTGATGGGGCATCGTTCTCCTCTGTGTGAGAGTTGAGTTGTCCCCCAGTGGTTGGGGCATCGTTCTCCTCTATAGAGTTGAGTCATCCCCCATTGGTTGGGTGTGTCCATGTTATGGGTGTATTGTTCTCCTTTGTGTAAGAGTTGAGACAATGTGGTACTCCAGATGATCTTTTTGAGTATGACGTCCCTGTGGCTGAGCACATGTGGATATGTCCCTAGTGGTTGAGAAATAATGGAAGTGTGAGATCCTTGCTATATTGTCTAAGAGTAATATTTACTTGTAACCCTAATTATGTACTAAAGGGTACAGGTCGGCCCCACCATGAAAAAATAATTAATATTGTAATCACTAATTATATTTATTATATTATTAAGTTGTACAGGTTGGCCCTATTGTGCCAATAGACACATCATTTGATGTGATAATTTTTGTATAAATAAAGGTGAATCCCCATTGAGGATTACACACTTATGATTGTGTCATCTCATAATTTCAGAAGTTGAGGTCTGAAATTATGAGAACTACAGCTCACACTTTTCTAAGAGATAGCTTTCTCAGTCATAGCAACACCCTTTTGTGTGTTGTGTTTGGTGGTGGATGGGGGATCTTCTCTTGAGAGTATAGCAAAGGATTGTTGGGTTTTCTTCCCTTGTGTAGAAGGGATTCCCAGGATATTTCTTGGGTTCTTATGTGTGGTTATTTTTCTTGTGATCTTGGTTTACTGCAACTAGGTATTGTTGTTGTAGTCATTGTGTATGTTTCAAGTAACGCTAAATAGAAAAATAAATAAAACTCATGCTTGAGCCAAAAATTAACACGGTATCATAGCATAGGTCTTGAATAATACCACTTGCACAAGTTTGAAGGAATATCATGGACACCTAAAGAAAACTAAACCCCAGTATTAGTATCAAGAAAGAGGGTCGAACCTCTTCTTAACTTTTTGTGGTAAAATTTGAATGGGTCGGACCCCTGTAATAAATTTTTAGAGCTTGGTCGAGGCTTGATTAAGGGCTTAAAAGGGTTGGTCATAGGACTCTAAGGAAGTCACAGATCCTTGGTAGGTCTTGAGGCCTATGGGGTAACTTTAAGGCTAGCCGTAGGTGAAGTTTAAGGCTACCGCAAAAGACCCTAACAATAGACTTGTAGCAACTTTCGTCCTTCTGAGACAACAAACTTCTAAGGAAAGTTAGGCCTATTCTAAGGAAGTGTAAAAGGTACTTTTCTATTGTAGTGAATCTCTGATATGTACCTATTTTGAAGACCAAAATTATGATCTAGTCAGGCCGAGTTCCAGACCTATATCGAGTGTTGATTTTAAGGAAATTTTTTAAGGCATATTTAAATATGTTCCAATGAAGTTTTGAGGCATATTTAAATATGTTCCAATGAAGTTTTGAGGCATATTTTCAATCTGTTACAACAAGTTTTTGAGGTTGTTTTGGTATGTTATTAGCATCATCTCCAGGTGTATTCCAACTAAGGTTGACAACTAGCTTGTGTGAAAAGCAACAATCCAAATTGTAGATCTGATGTAAATTTAAGAGACCTGTTGAGTAAGAATGTTTGGGTTTTGTTGAATAACATTTCCGAAAACTTTCATACACATCTTGCTCATGACGATCACTGAATGAAGGATACTTAATTTTTCAAGTTCTTGGTATTTTAAAGACAACCTACGAGCATATACATAACAACAAAGGCATATGAAATATCGAATCCATATACTTGCAAGCAATAAAGAAATTGATGCTAACTACAACATTTGTTTAGGTGATTGTAACAATACTAAGAACCCTTCATTGCAAGATCAAGTATGTAAAAGGTTTGTCTATAATGGAAATTTCCATAAAAAATCTTAGCCACAATAGTGCTAACTTGAAACCTACAGCCTTTGAAGTAAGCTTACAATTTAGAAAGGTTGATTGATAGTGTTTTAATTTCATATGGCCATACCAAGGAAAAAATTAAGAGTATTTGGATAAGTTTCCCAATGATTGTGACTATAAATGACTATTGTAAAAACAAGGTAAGGCCACAAGTATTGTGGACAACAACATTCAAAGTTTGTGAGCATTTAAAAACACAGATTGTAGCCTTGAGAAACATCTCTCTCAAGCACATGAGAACTTCAAGTCTATGGAATCTACAGAAGGAAGCTTATCAGTCCTTGATGATAGTTGTCAAACATGAAAAGATCATATGCCAAGTTCCATTCTTATATGGAAACAAGTGTGCTTGAAGGCTAGTGCAGATTGTGAATGAGTATCATTGCTCATCAAGAGATTGCCCAGAACAAGCAAGCAGACGGAAGAACCAACAATGTACACTCTAGGTATGCACTTTGCGTATTTGACTTCATTCTTAAATTTGTAAAATGGCAGTGGATCTTGTGCACTTAGTATTGTTTATCATTTTGATAATGAAGGGTATTATCCCTGGTGTGGGATCCCTCATGACTTGGACTATTATCCCTAGTATAGGAGTCCATTTTTTCCCTGGTTGGTTGTTATCCAAGTACATGAGGCCATTTTAGTTTTTATCCCTGTGGGAGGCCATCTTGGTTATTATCCTAGTACAAGAGGCCATATTTTCTTATTTAAATTATTAGAGGACCATGATCCCTGGTACGGGAGTCCAAATTTTCTTAGTTGGTTATTATCCTAGTACAGGAGGCCATTTTGATTGTTATCCCTATGGGAGGTCATCTTGGTTATTATCCTAGTACGGGAGGCCAACAAAGTTCTGTAGAAGTAGTAGAGGACCTGAGAAGACATGTGATGTATCTAGGTTAGCAACATCGAAAAAGGAAGATGTCTATCCTTTGGACTTCAGAGGGAGTCAAACTATTTGAGAAGAAGGAAGAGACAATACCTTCTCCCCCTTCAGCAGTTCAGAGGGAGACAAACTTGATCCAATTGATCTAGTTTCTCCAGTTGATGTCCCAAAGACATTGCAGTAGGCCATAAAAGGCCTGCCTCAACTCAAAAAACTCTGCATAAGGAAAAGGGACATGCAAATCCTCAAGGAAAATTCCGAGAGAGCAAGAAACCAAAGAGAGTTTTTAGCTATGATTCATCCATGAGCCACATGTAAACATGTATGGCAAGATGCCATGGCAGAAGAGTATCAGTTCATCATGAAGAATGATGTGTGGGATATTGTTCTGATACCATAAGGTAAATCTGTAGTGACTTCCAAGTGGATCTATAAGATAAGGCATGCAACCGATGAAAGTGTCGAGAAGTACAAAGAGAGATTTGTAGCCAGAGTATTTTCACAGGTAGAGGGAATTGATCATGAGGAGACATTTTCTCTTGTAACCCGATACACTTACATTCATACTATCATTGCACTAGTTACATATATGGGTTGGAAACTACATCAAATGGATGTAAAGAAAACCTTTCTCAATGGTGAGATTGAGGAATAAGTTTGCATCGAGCAGCCAGAGGGATTCGTGATACATGATCGAGACAGACTCACTGGATAGCAGAAAATCATGAATTGAGATATCTATGAGGCATAGTTGGATATGGCCTAAGATATTCCTCTAGTGTAGACATGAGATTGTAGGGATATGCTAATGCATATTATGCAAGGAGCGCAGTGGACCGGAAGAGCACATCCAATTGTTGTTTTACATTGGGGTCTGCCATGGTTTCCTGGTGTAGTAGGAAGCAGAGCTCTCTATCTTTGAGTATCGCAGAAGCAGATTATATAGTGTTGAGTGTGGAATTCCATGAATTATTGTGGATTCACAAGCTCCTTGTAGACTTGTTTGATCATGAAATGGATTCTACCATTATTCACTAAGATAACCAAAGTTGTGTGAATCTCTCTGAGAATCATGTGTTTCACGATAAAGCGAAACACATTGAGATAAAATATCATTATATCAGAGACATGGTGCAGAGGAAATAAATACACGTGCAATACCTTCCTACACATGAGAAGATTTCAGATATCTTCACCAAACCACTTTCCAGGAAAAAGTTCGAGTACTTCCTTAGAGACATTTCATAATGGAGAATGAATCCCTAGTTGAGAGGGAGTGTTGATGATTGCATCATCATGAGACATCCTCCAGGATACGTTCTCCACTTAGACTGAGTTGAGTTGACCTGAGAGGGAGCCCAGTGTTGGACATACCCATGTGATGGGGCATTATTCTCCTCTATGTGAGAGTTGAGTCATACCCCAATGGTTTGGGCATCATTCTCCTTTGGAGAGTTGAGTCATCCCCTAGTGGTTGCGTGTGTCCATGTGATGGGTGTATCGTTCTCCTCTGTGTGAGAGTTGAGATGATGTGGTACTCTAAATGATTTTGTTGAGTATGACATCCCTATGGATGAGCACAGGTGAACGTGTCCCCAGTGGTTGAGCACTAGTGGATGTGTGAGATCCTTGCTATATTGTCTAAGAGTAAGATTTACCTGTAACCGTAATTATTTTGTAAAGAGTACAGGTCCCCCACCATGTAAAGATAATTAATATTCTAATTATTAATTATATTTATTATATTATTAAGTTGTACAGGTCAGTCCTATTGTGCCAATAGACACATCATTTGACGTGATAAGTTTTGTATAAATAAAGGTGAATCCCCATTAAGGATTACACACTTATCATTATGTCATCTCATAATTTCAAAAGTTGAGGTAAATTATGATAACTGCAACTCACACTTTTCTAAGAGCTAGCTTTCTCAGTCATAGCAACAACCTTTTATGTGCTAGGTTTGGTGGTGGATGGGAAATATTCTCTTGATAATATAGAAAAGAATTGTTGGGTTTTCTTCCCTTGTGTAGAAGGGATTCCCGTGATATTTATTGTGTTCTTGTGCATGGTTATTATTCTTTTGATCTTGGTTTACTGCAGCTAGTTATTGTTGTTGTAGTCATTGTGTATGGTTCAAGCAATTCTAAACAGAAAAATAAATAAACCACATGCTTGAGCCAAAACTTAACAACATCAAGAAGAATCAAATATCAATTCAATTTACAAGTTGATGAAAGAAGAATAGACGATGATGATGAAGAATAAACTTAATAAATAAAAGGAGAAGAATCACAAAGTGAAGAAGAAAACAAAGAAGATGCATCACCAAGAAAAGAGTCAAAGTCACCATCAAGAAGAGTAAAAAGGGATCGTCCTGAAAGTCAAATCATAGGAAACAAAAGTGTTGGAGTTGAAACAAGAAGAAGTTTAACATATGAATTAGAATGAGCAATGCTCTCCCTAATAGAACCAAAAGAATTTGTAGAATCTAGAAAAGATGAAGATTGGATTAAAGCCATGAATGAAGAGCTTCATCAAATAGAGAAGAATTAGACCTGTGAACTTGTCTCAAGATCAAAGAACAAAAATGTGGTAGGGACCAAGTGGATTTTTAAGAATAAAGTTATCGAAGATGGTCAAATTATAAGGAATAAAGAAATATTAGTGTGCAAAGGATATGCACAAGTATAAGGAATTGACTTTGAGGAAACATTTTCCCCTATTTCCATATTAGAATCTATCATGATGTTTTTGGCATTTGCATGCCTTAAAAAATTCAAAATTTGTCAAATGGAAGTCAAATCAACATTCTTAAACGGAAATCTAGAGGAAGAAGTTTATATAGAACAACTTGAAGGATTTATATTGTCAGAAAATAAAGACTATGTCTCCAAATTAAGGAAATAATTGTATGGTCTCAAATAAGCTCCTAGGGAATGGTGTTCAAGACTTGATAATCATCTACAACAACAATGATACAAAACATGAGCCATTGCCAATAATCTCTATATTAAAATTGAAAATAAGAATATGATTATTGTTGTAGTATATGTGGATGATATCATCTTTGGAAGTAATCATCCTCTAATCAAGAAATTTGCTACAGAAATGAAAAAAGAATTTGAGATGTCGAAGCTTGGTGAACTCACATTCTTCCTAGGATTACAAGTTTCACAATTAGAAAAAGGCATATTCATATATCAGACCAAATATATTAAAGAAATGTTGAAGAAATTTCAAATGGAAGATTGAAAACCTATGAGCACTCCTATGATTATAGGATGCTAACTAAGCCAAGATCATGAATCACTAAATGTAGACCAAACCGTGTATATATCAATGATTGTTAGCCTATAATATGTAACAACAACATGACTAGACATCATGCAAGCTCTAGGATTAGTGGACATATTTCAATCTTCACCTAAAGAGACACATATTAAGGCAATTAAAAGGATTTTTAGATATCTCAAAGGCACCTTGGAGTTTGGTTTATGGTATTCAAAAACAAAAGAATTCACATTAACTGCATATACTGATGCAGATTGGGCAGAAAGTATTGATGATAGAAAGAGAACTAGTGGAGGTGCATTTTTCCTAGAAAATGTATTGTGTCATGGATAAGTAAAAAGAAACCCTTCATATCACTATCTACAACAGAATATGAATATATTTTTGTTGCCTCCTGTTTCACTCAAGTAATTTGGATGAAACAAACTATAGAAGAATTACAATTAAAATATGATCATCCAATTCTTTTTAATTGTGACAATATCAGTGCCATAAGACTTTCTAAAAATCTTGTAATGAACTAAAAAACCAAGCATATCCCAATCAAATTTAATTTCTTAAGGGAACAAGTTTCTCAAAAATTCATTAAAGTGGAATATGTGGATACTAAAGAACAGATTGCAGATATATTCACAAAACCATATCTTAGACAGAAATTGGGGGCAATCTCCATATCTAATTGAATTGAAAAGCATTCATCAGAGAGGGAGTACATGGACAAGGGAAGTATAATCTTAGGGGGAGCAAAGAAATGTCCCTTCTGTCATTGTTTTCAAAGGGGGAGAATACACGGTAAAACTTAGTTAAAATAAAGAGTTTTTACTTTGTTTCCATCAATGCCAAAGGGGGAGAATGTTGGACATGGTGTTATGTTCTCATTGATGTCAACAAGGGTTAATATGGATTTATCATCCAGAAAATTATCCGGATACACCACTTGCAGGAATCGACAGTATAAAATGAATAACAATATTGATTGTTGGATCAAAATAAAAGCCCGATCGAACAGTAAAGAGCGAAGAACAATGTTGATCATTGGATCAAAATAAGAGTATGATCGGATGAAAAAAGATTGAAGAAACAATGTTGATCGTTGGATCAAAATGAAATCACGGTCATATGACTTAGATCTCTTTCGGCGAGTTCGTTGACCAACCAAAAAAATGGCTAAGTATCATACTCTATCGAAATCACCTACAAAATTTTAAGTATGGTTCATTATGGTGGAAACGAAAGTTGGTTGTGCATTTTGATGACATCCAAGAAGAGATATGAGTTTGTGATTCTGAGAGTCCGTGAACCCAAGAAAAATCACTTAAAATTTGTTTCTAAGTATAGGTTCGTCTTATAGGTTGTGGAAGTTGGGTGTGCATTTTGATGAGACCTGAGAAGACATATGAGTCCTCGAGTCTGCAAACTTGTCACATAAAATCCAAATCATTCACTCAATGATTGATTAAATCCAAACTGTAGATCTGTCTAAAGCACCTAGATAAAGCAGGGTCGTCCACTCAACACTTGATTATATCCAAATTGTCAATATAATTTAACACCAAGATAAGAAATGAAAAGAAATACATGTGAGTCCGTGAGTCTGTGGGCCCGCAACATAAAATAATTCTAAGTAAAAATTCCATGTTTGAAATGAATGAAGACCGTCCACTCAATGGTTGATTAAATTCAAATTGTGGATCTATCTAAAGCGCCTAGGAAAGAAAGGATAGCCCACTCAATGCCTGATTAAAACCCAACCATCGGATTGAGGTTAAATAAAGAGCGTGGGAGGTTCAAATTTAATTGTTCATTGGGATGATAGATCTAGAGTGGAGATGTAGCATGCATCGCCGAAGGGAGAAGAGGTTGATGAGAAGGTTGTAATTCATGTAGGTGGTTTGTAAATTACCATGGTATACACGTGGTAGCATATTGTCAATGTGGATACCTCGATAGAGGGTTTCTAAAACCATTATGATCACCACTAAAAGGGATACCAATAGTGGTAAGTAGTAATCCCATACATATTAATAAATTCGTTGGTCACAAAACATCGGTCGTACAGAGAGAAGAACTTAGCATCAGGGATATGAGGGTTTTAATATGATAACCATTGAAAGACAAATACTCCAAAAAATGTTCTTGGCTTACCAGTGCGTATTGAGAATATGATTCTTGATTTAAAAAGATATAAAGGTGTTATTAAAAATAATAATAATAATAATAATAAAGGTGAAGAAAAATAATAAAAAATAAGGAATAAAGGTGTTATTAAAATAACATTTTTATTAAATAAATGAAGATGTGAAATGATACATTATTAAAAGACACAATGGTTCAAATTTTATACCCGTTGAAAGACTAAACCAGAAAATATGGTGCAAGGAAGATGTCTCTGTGGTTTAAATCAGAAGATCAAACAGAAGCAAAGTCCAAGAAAATGTATGAAACTTGAAACATACACATGACATGAGGGTGGAATGTAGGAGAAAGGGAGGATTGGAGTTCTTGTTGGATGCAGAACTAGTCAAGAGAAAAAGTTATTTTTGGGAAGAGAAGCAAAAAAGGAGGAAATGATAGATGGAAGGAAAAGCAACACATGTGAGGGAAGAAGGCGAGTCGTGCATGCAAGGAAGACCTAATGATGCTAGGAATAGGGTTTTTGTAATGTATTATAATGGATGATGAGACAAGAATATAAATAGGTAGTATTTAGAGGAAGAAGGGGAGACAGAGAGGGAGACAGAGAAGATAGAGAGAACAGATGGTAGAGAGTTGTAAGAACTGTACCATTCAGTAAGTTTGTGAGCTAGAGAATTAGTGAGAAACTCGATCCCAAGGGTTGTATTGCAGGCTGAGGAGCCTGGTGCGATCTAGCCAGACTCACATGGATTGAGGAGCCTGTTGAAGATAGTAAGATCTAATATTGTAAACAAGCATAGTGTGATATATTACTGAACCATAATAAAGATCTTGAGAACCAAATTTTTATGGATGTATCCCAGGAGGGGGTGAACCAAAGTAACACCTATGTTGTGTGAATGAATGTATGTGTCTTCATTGTTGTTAAGTGATGAATGTTAGATAAATGAATTAACTAGCTAGATCTGATATTTCACATGCATGAATATAATGACTATTATAATTAGATGCTAAAATGACTAAATAAAGGTTACAAGATAAAATTGTATATCTCCACTCTTTCCCAGGTTGCAAACACCTGAGTATTGCAGCCACCCATAGAGTTATCTTAGGTGAGTATTGTTGTGTTTCCTTCTGGTCTACCAGAGGGGCCTATATTTTTAGAGGGATTTGTTGGGAGCTTATTAAATCTGAACTGGGGTCAATATATGACAGTAAGGTAGGACCATAAAATCCTAAGTAGAAGAGTAGAAAAACCAACAAATGGTTATGTTTTCTATTGGTTGGAAAAGGATGGGCTTGAGTGAATGAGATCTGTTGAAGACACATCGAAAGAATGCCAAATCGAATGACAAGATGGTGAGAGAATGAGAATATAAAAGGGGATGTTGAGACCGTGGAATCCAATGAAGGAAGAGATAGAGAGATGGTTGAAAACAAAGGAGCTAGAATTTGCAAAAAAAGATAACAAAAACCTGAAGTTGACACCACGCAAATATCTGGACAAGTACGTATTCAATGACTTGCATGAGTATTTTTCTATGATTTCCCACATGTATTGCAGGAGTGGATAAAAAGGTTGAAATAAAACCATCCCACAAATCAGATAAGATAGCTAAAGTGGAATCCTATAGATATCGTGCAGTTACAAGAAGTTGATAATAAATTTACGTGAGCAATAGATTTCTGGTTAGACAACATTGTTGTAGGATTTATCACAGAATTTGCAGTAGATACAATGAATTCTTACAACGCAACAGAGAAAGAGTTCTTGAAGGGACCTCAAGGTAGGTATATCAGATCATTATATACTTCTATTAAGATATTACTATACAATAAAGGTGTAATGACAATGGCGTCAGACAACTAAACTTTCCTATGTGCATGGGGGAAGGGGGGACACACTGATAGGAAAAGGATAAATGGAAGGAAAAAGGGATAAATGAAAGAAGGAGGAGGCCTTTGACCCAATTATGATGGAAAAAGACCAGAACAAGTGGATCATGGAAACAACTGGAAGAACGCACAGTGGATTACCCTACCAATATAAGGTGAACACCAAGAATAGAGGCATAGTTGTGAGGGAGGGCTTAGCAAGTGATGAAGAAGAGGTAGAGGATCTCTGGGCTGTGGAAAAGATTGAGGAAATCCTACACGTGGCATATGAGAGGAAGACAAGAGGTCCAAGAGTGGGAATAGAAGAAAACACTCCTATCCATATTAGTGTCAGTGTGGAACCCATAAACCCATGTGCGGCTAATACACCAAGAAGAACACCATTTAGACAACCGAATTTCGGGAGAAGGAGGACAAAAAGAAGTACATATACACAAGGTACAACAACTGGAGGATCTAGTTCAAGAAGCAATAGTCAAGTATTTACACCACGCGGAGGTAGTATTTCAACATTCAGGATGGAAGGAAATGATCCCACCATTAGGTTACCAAAATTCAAAGGAGAGGTGTTGGAAGACCCCAAGAAGCACTTGTTTATTTGTGAAAAGATTTGGGAAGAGAAACAGATCATAGATGAGGACACTAAACTTGCGTAGTTAGATATCACACTAAGATATCACGCACTAGATTGGTACATGAGTTTAGTTGCAAACAGTCCGTTGGGGACAACCATAACAATTGGAGATATCAAAAATTTATTGATAAATGAATTCCAAAAACCTAGTTCAGTGGATCAATACATGAATGAGATGATAAAGATTAGACAGAAACCATGAGAATATGTATGGGATATTGACGAGAGATTCAAACAATTGAAGGGAAAACTAAAGTATGTTATGACAGATATGCAACATAGGCATATGTTCATCAATTCACTATGACCACACTTGAAATACCCTTTGTGACAACAGAAGTTTCAAACACAGGAAGAGGATCTACATGCAACCCTACAATTGGAATAGAAACATTATCAAAAGACGGATCCAACCATAGAGGAGTTGAAGGAGGATCTGAAGAACTTAAAATTCGAGCTCAACCAAAACAAAGGTAAGGACAAAAGAGAATTTGTTTGGTGTACTAGATGTAGGACAAAAGGACACCATAAGAACGAATGTCCAACATTCGTGCAGTACATGTCAGCAGGAATGCAAAACCCATTGCCAACATGAGGACTATGGTGTGATATCTGTAAGAAATAGGGGCATGATCCATATCACTACCCAATGATGCAGAAGTACCAGACAATAACTAAGAGTTCATATTGTAACTTTTTCAAGTCGGTAGGCCATGATGACAAAGATTGCAAGACCATGGATCTGATGAGGGAAAGAACATCATATGCTTACAGGGTGCAGGCACAAATGATGACCAGGAAAGTTGTGTTTAACCAAGTACCATGCCCGTATAACACTATGCAGTACCAGTATAACATTACATAACAAAAATATAACACTGCACAGTCGCAGTACAATAGCGTGCAACCACACTATAATCCCACGCAGTATAACCAGGCGCCCCGGTACAATGCACCATGAGGAGATCGAGTTGGATACAAAGGTGGAGGAAGAGAAATATGAGGCTTTGGAAGAGGCAGAGGACTAGTGGTATGCCATAACTATCAACAACCAGGACATTGTGCAAGAGAATTTCCACACCCACCTACGACATGTATGTATTGTCGCGCATCAGATCATGATACATAAGAATTCCCTACACTATTGGGGAAGATCCAGGAAAAGAGAAATCAAAACAATCATAGTTTTCAATGGATTTCATTGGAAGCGAGGGATGAAGGAAGAAACATCGACATAGTTACACAAGGAGGAGCTAAGACAGGAAACGACATAGTAAGACAAGATCCATCACAACACCAATGGGTAAAGAAGAATGTTGAACCGAAGAAGTTTGATGCGCAGAATGAAAAGGTATTCAAGCAGGCCAGACAAGAATTCTTGAATCTAGACATTACATCGACATCAACTGCGTAGCCTAATAAGGAAGTACTAGTGTATGAGATGCCTCCATCATTGGATCACACGAAAGAAGAACAACTCATGGGACAAGTAAGTACGATTAAGGGTTTTTTTCAATCCTGTGTTAAACTACTAAATGATCCATCATCTATTAAATTATTACAAAATATGCTTGAAAGATGTAGCATAGAGATCAAAGGAAAGATAGAATAGAAAACAATTAATCATCTGCATACAAGGAGAAGAACAAGCAGATAATTCAGACTGAAGGCTAACATTGGATATTTCAACATGGGAGATATTATACTGGATTTAGGATCTGAAGTGAATGTGTTACCCAAGAAGACATGGAAATGTATGGGAGATCCCATGCTATAATATTCACCTGTTCAGCTGAAACTAGCAAATCAACACAGAGTTCTACCAATTGGAAGACTAAAGGGGGTGACAGTAGATCTGCATGAAGTGTACACTAAAGCTTATTTCAAAGTAATAGAGATAGTGGATGGCACAACACCTTATCCATAATTGCTTGGCTTGGATTTGGCGTTTGAAAATTAGGCCATAATAAACATAAATATGAGGAAGATGGCATTTGAGTCAAGAGAATACAAAGTCATTGCTTCATTGGATCCATTATAAGGGGACAGGTTTGTAGAACCTATTTTCTTAGACCTGGAGGAAATTAACCAGTTGTAAAAAACAACCACGCAAGAAGAAGATTATGTGAACCCAACTGAAAATGGGGTACTCAGTTGGAGAATCATCACCTCATGTACATTAGACTTAGATACGGGCTTAGTGAACTAGCAGCAGAGTTTACACAAAGTCTCTGCAAGAAGATACGCAAGAATAACAATGCAATGAGATGGGTAGGTACGGAGATAAGGGAACCTCCCAGCTTCCATAGGGTGAATTAATTAGAATCATTATTAAAATGAGATGAAGATGAAGTTTTATAAAATCAGAGGCTCTTATCCCTGGATATATCACTCAAGGAAACACCTGCAAGATGGTGGGGTGTGCACAAAGAAATAGTTAAGGATTGGTACCAATGTAAGCAGTTACTGGGCATGAGGTTTGGCATAGAACAAGCAACCAACTATAGAAATATGACAGAAAGGGGCCACCATCAGAACACTTGAAGAAGTGCATAATGCTATGGAGGATGACACCACAAGAGGAGTGGCCTCATCATTTTTTTCACACATTAGAAGGGATTCCAACAAATTGGTATACATACTAGGAATTGCGCAGAGGAACTACAAACTGGACATTATTACAATAGAAATTTACAGTCACTTTCTCATTTGAACATGAGAACCCCAACATAGACTAAACACTTAAATGAATCAGGGGTGTGATATTCATTAAAGAACCAGAAGTTGAACTCATGAAATAAGAACAATACCAAAACAGACAGACAGTAAAACAACTATTGTCATGCTACCATGTGCAGGAAGGAACACCAGATGAAGATGACTCACGAAACATTTAGATTGTGGAAGTTGAAGGTGAAAGAGAAGTGGAAGGTCCACCTATGGAATTAAAAGTATTTGTTTTTCCGATCAAGGTGAAGAAATTCAACATTGGGACAGTTGAGAATCCCAAAATGCCCAGCATTGGAGACTACTGGGATGATCAAACAGTGGAAAGCATCACAGAGTTACTATGCGAGTATAAAAACTTGTTCCCAAAAACATTCACAGAAATGAAAGGCATAGAAGGAGAGCTAGGTGAAATGAAGATACCTCTCATATATGAGGCAAGACCTATCAGACAGAGACCATATAGACTAAACCCCATATATAAGCAGAAAGTCAAAGAAAAAATTGACAGGATGTTAGAGGCTAGAATAATAGAACCTCTGGAGGAATATGAATGGGTAAGCCCTATGGTAGTTCAAGAGAAAAAGCAGGGAGGGATAAGGATATGTGTCAACCTAAGGAATTTGAATGATGTGTTCCTAAATGACCCGTTCCCTACTCCTTTCACAGATGAAGTGTTGGAGAATTTAGGAGGACAAGAAGCTTACTCGTTCACTGACAGATTCTCAGGCTACCATCAGATCGAGATAGATATAGAAGATAGGTACAAGACCACTTTTGTAACAGAATGGGGATCCTACCAGTACATAGTCATGTCGTTTGGAATGAAGAATGCACCAGAAATATTTTCCAGAGTATTCATAGCTACATTCAAATAATTCATCCACGAGTTTCTAGAGGTATATCTGGATGATTGGACAGTCTATAGTTTGTTGAAAGACCATGTAGAGGTGTTGAGGCTGATGTTAGAAAGAAGTAGGCATTATCAAATATCGTTAAACATCAAGAAGTGCATCTTTGCAACACCCTTTGGGATACTATTGGGCCATATAGTATGAAAACAAGGCTTGCTAGTAGATCCTGCCAAGATTGTAGTAATTTTTAATCTACCACCACCTAAATCAGTACGTCAGTTAAGAGAAAAATTGGGACACATAGGATACTACAAGAAATTTATAAAAGGATATGTGTAGATCAATGTGCCAATGGAGAAATTTATAAAAGGATTATGTGTAGATTCTTGGATTGGGAAAATAAATTCCATGTTCATGTATATGCATTAGCCATAGCACTTGAAGCTATTATGGCGCAGCTAGGAGTAGGAGAATTGGACAATCTTATAGTGTTTGCTAGCATAAAATTGGCATAATCAGAGTAGAATTACAATACCACATAGAGAGAAGGCTTAGCTATGGTTTATGCGCTTCAGAAGTTCAAACATTAATTATTGAGAAATCATTTCAATATGTTTACAGACCATTCATCTATCAAATACCTCATCAACAAGC